>CM062819.1:974075479-974296575 GCA_031772625.1 Pinus tabuliformis | reverse complement strand
TCACTGGTTTTTTGAATGAAATTCATCCTAAGAATTCTCCATGTGATGTCATAGGTGTCTATTGGAGCAAAATGAACTTCATATGGAGGGAAAGAGAACACGAAGAATAATATTTCACTACTGGTAATGATCCCGCCACAATCTAGGGTTTAAGAGATTATGGACTCTTAAAATTCTTCTATTCCTGGTATGAGGCAACAAATAGAGTTATTTTGATATCTTGTTCGTGCATGGGATGTTCAAGCACAAGAATTCAGACTTGGTGCACATACATTGGAAATACAAGTAGAGGATATATATTTCTTTACTGGTTTGTCAAGGAGAGGTGCCCCCATCTCTTTTTCTGGTTCAAGGAGTGGTGGAGAAACAATTAAAGATGATTTCATTTCAAATTGTGGACTGAGATCCCAACCAACTAAGGATGGAAAATTTGACATTAAATATTTAGTCTGATTGCTTTTAAAAGCGATCCTGTTCATTATTGTCAGTTTGGCTGGCAATGCATCTCTTCATGTGGCGAATAAGTCACATATGAAATATGCTATAGAATGTCTGGAGCCAATGATATTCAACTCAAGTAAAGGGTTACTAGTAAACATGAAAGATAAGCTCACTAAAGAAAGATATGGATTGTTAAAAAGCTCTAGATATGGTTCGATTATGATTTATTTTTCTTTAGAGAGAATTCCATTGCTTAGGCCACAACATATCATGCTCGAGCCCGCAGATTCAAGAGTCCCATGAATGAGGAGATGGGTGGATCTCATGTATAGGCATGCAGGTCCTTCATTGATTATCTTCAAAATTGTCTTCTTCAGTTGGTTACGCATGCAACTCATTATGATAGAAGATTATCCATACGCAAGGATGGATTTCCTTGGAGACCTGTAGCTCACGCTTCCTGATGTCGAGTGATGGGGTGCCATAGGTAAAACATTTTGACCATTTTTTTTCCTTTAAGTTTTATATTTTTTTGTGATTTTTGATGCATCCGAGAGTAAACTACTGTTAAGTACTCATGCAGATATTGGAACCGTTTAACCAATGTGGTGTTCTTATATTCATAATGTAGGAGACACACAACAGGTGCCAACGACAGTATAGGCTGTTATAGTAGGACGAGAGGTACTACAAGATCTCGATGTGGTGGAGACCCTAACTAAGGTTGAACGTCATGTGGAGGGGTTGTCCCATGCCATAGCTAAGACTAGGGTCAATGAGATCCTTATGAGACTGCAACAACATACTATTAGTGTTTTGGGCCATATTAGTCGATTACTATGCAAGATGGCTCGCGCAGTGGCATGCTACCATGAGTACTATGATTAGTCTACTAGGAGCCTTATAGCCATATTTTGATTGCATGTACATTTTAGGCCATGTGGCCACATGTGTTTCAGGCACAAAGTTTGTAAAACCAAAACTTTGATATATCTATCTATCTATCTATCTATCTATCTATCTATCTATATATATATAACCAAAACTTTGATACATATATAACTATATTTAGTGTTTCTTATGGTTCCATTATTACTTTAAATGTGATGTGATGGGTATTGAATTAATTTACATGTGTCGCAAATGTCTATCTAAAACATGATTAACCAATGCATTTGTCATTGTATTTAGATTTCTAAGAATATGTTGATACTGGATGAAATCAAAATATCTTTCTAGAAGGTGAACCCTCATGAACATGCAGAACATAGTTGGAATTATAACCGAATATACATTAGTAAATTGTAGTACTACAAGCTCTAAGTTGAGTCTGGTAACTATATGACAAATACCATGTGAAATAACATCAGAAAATAGTACAATCACTGCACTATACTCAACGATGTTATTTTTAGAGCGGCCAATAAAAATGCCCTGTAAACTCACTAACTCGCCATTTAGATCATATATAGCCCAAGCTACGGAAGAGAGGTTTTGAGTACTACGATTAGCACCATAAACATAACCAATGTATCGTTCGAGGGATGCTAACATATACAAACCAATTGTAAATATGATTAACGAAAACTTAGGAAACTCTGAAAGGAACACATAGGAAACACACTCAATCACACCTATATACAATATGTACATAGTGCACTACGCAAAAACTCCAGCATAGTATTTGTTAAGATACAAACCATTTCTAGGCTATGCCAAGGGAAATCCATCAAAATAAACTAGCTCATAGGCCCCTTTAGCAAGAACATGTTTGAAAATATATGGACCCAACCACATTGGCTCGAACTTCCCTGATCCTAATTTATCGGACTCTTGATCGTATAACAAAACAAGGTATGCTTCCGAGAAGACATCAGGCTTCACACTCTTGTCATATTGTGCCTTGATACGTTTCTTATGGGATTCATTATCCATAGAAGCATCTCACCGAGTTTTATTTAAGCACGTCAGATGTATGAGAAATTCCTCTTCCGCAGAAGTGGTACGAAGGAGTTTGATAGCAATTTTGATGGATGAAATTTCACATTCAATTGGAAGGATTTATATAATACCATAGACCAATTGTAATGGTGTAAATCTAGTAGTAGTCTTAATAGAAGTTCTTTATTCCCACAACACCACATAAAGAATGAGATTTTAGTCTGATTTATGAACCCTTATCATACATTGAAGAATTTCTTTGAGAAATTTATTAATTGCCTCAACTTGCCCATTTTCCTATGGGTAGTAGGGAGTGGAAATTTCATGGGGAAGTACTAACTTGGAAGTTAGTTCATACATCATGTGATTGTGAAATTTTTTTCCATGACCCATAACTACAACTTCTGGAACACCAAACCGTGTAATGAGATGGTTGAATAAAAATAAAGCAGTTGTTTCACTAGTATTGTTATATGTAGGCATCACCTCGGCCCACTTGGTAAAATAACCAACCACTACGATGATATAGCCATGCCCCCTATTCGAGTGAGGGCTACATGCCATGAAATCAATGCCCCATTTCGCAAAAGGACCAACGACGACAATAAGATTCAAAGAAGCAAGTGAAGCACAAATATTTTGATAAAAAATATGGCATGGATGACACTTCTAGACAACGACGATATAGTTGCAAAATATTTTGGAAAGTAGCTAGAAAAATGACCACCACATGCCCCCATTTGGAATTCATTTAAGACTTTCTCAGCCTCCTCATGAGTGAGGTACCTTTGAAAAACTGTATTGATACTGTGACGATAAAGAGAGTCACTGATTATAATATAATGTTTGGCTTGATATCGAATACGTCGGTGGTTAGAGTGAGAGGTATTAGATCAGAAATTTGGGGTTTGTAGATATATGAGAATGACTCCATACCACGAGTCAGATGACGAGATTGTAAATAATGACTCGTTTGGAATATAATCGTTAGATGTTGTTTTAGCTTCAATTTTGGGAAGGCCGCAAATTAACTCAGCAAAAACTAGGGATTTATTTGAGTTGGATTTGATGAATTTCAAATCGACATCTTGTAGGATGATAATCCACTTAGATTATTATCCCACCACTAACTGTTGCGAGAGGATGTACATCATGGGGTTGCTATTTGAAACAACCATAGTTTTGCAGAGCAGGATGTAATGGCGAAATATCTGGACAACTTGAACGATTGCCAAAACTAACTTCTTGACATGGGTGTACTTTAATTAAGTATCATGGAGATTCCAACTCAAGTAATAAATAGGATGTTCAGTTCCTACATCATCCTCTTGAACCAATACCATAGCAATGGTAGTACCTACAGTAGCGAGGTACATGAAATAATCGTGTTGGTAATGAGGGGGAATAAAAAAGATGCCCGAATCAGTACATCTTTCAAGGCATCGAAGAAATTTTGAGAAGCGCCACCCCAGTGGAAGGGGACCCCTTTCTTTAGTAAGCAAGTAAATCCTTTGGTTAGTTTGGCATAATTGGGAATGAAACTTTGAAGAAAGTTAGCCTTCCCTTGGAGTTGTTGAATCCGAAGGAGGGAAGAAGGAGTAGGCAGATCAATGATTGCCTGAAATTTTAAGGGATCAATATGGATTCTTTGTTTTGATACAACAAATCCGAGAAAATGAACAGAGCTAACACAAAACACACATTTGTGTGGATTGAGTCGAATGTTATAATGTATACATTGTAAAAATCTAACCCTAAGATGCATCGAGTGATCAACCTTATGTCGTGAATGAGGAGGACAATCATACAAATAAGGTTGAAAATATGTTTGATGTCGTGGAAGGCATAATTCATGGCCCTCTAGAATGTAGCCCCAACATTCTTTAATCCAAAAGGGATTTTTTTATATGCAAATGTTCCTTAGGGATAAATGAATGCAGTTTTATGTTGGTCCACCGGAAGAATGTTGATTTGATTATAGCCATAGAAACCATCCATAAATGAAAATATCTCACAACTGACACAATCATCAATGATATGGTCAACGAACAGGGTGGGATAGTTTTCCTTTGGAAAAACACGATTGATGTCCCAATAATCGACACACATGCAGCTTGTTCCCTATTTTTTCATAACAGGAACAATATTATACACCTAGTGAGTTAAAGGTATGGGATAGATGAAACTATCTTGTATAATTTTTTCAACTTCAACCTTAATAGCAACGACCTTCTTGGGATGAAAATAGCGAAGGCGTTTCCACATTGGTTTAGGATCATGATACATTTTAATTTCATGCACAACTATGTTTGGATCGATAAGGGGAATTTATTCGTAAAACCAGGACAAAAAATCTCAAAATTCTTGGAATAGGGCTTTATAATTCTTGACCTCATTAGGAGAGCAAGACACATCGATATGTAGATTTTATATAATGTTAGGTTTAATTGAAATGTCAAGAGGGATGGTCTCTTCAATTTTCGACAAGTTCTTCTCAGAATCGAAATTGTAAATGGATGTAGAATTCATAGATAACTCAATGATATTGGGTCAATAAAGCTCATTAAGATTACCCTTGAAGGAATCTGGTATGGAGGAATGATGATGATGATCGTCCCATAGTGCATCATATGGCATCATGATCTCCATGATGCTATAATTGATGGAAAACATACGAGAGAAAGGATCAGATGATGTGCCATAATCTACAAAATGATCAACCCAATTGATCGAAGAGGACGGATCAGAATAGGTTGCCCAAGCTGAATGAATGGCTTCGTAATCTAGCTCAATGGGGCTGAGTGGAATACGATCACAAAAACTATCAATATTAGAGTGATTTGGTATTACCCATAGATCAATTGTAGTAGTATGAGAATATATAATATTAATATAGGCAACCAAAATAGATTTTTCGGGAAGTGGGGGAGGAGGAAGTGGAAAGGTTCACATGAGAGAGGAATCCTTAAGTATTCCAACTCCAACATGATGATACAGTTGAGGGGTTTCCCCCACAAGAGGGACAGTTCCAGTAACTAAACAATTAGTGGAAAATAAAGTGAGTTGATCGATGGCTATTCTACCACCTTTATGATGAAAAGTGATCATTTGAAAATATGTGGAAACAATTGCAGCCATGGCGTAGAACCATGTACGACCCAGTAGAAGATTGTAATCTAGAGGCCCGTAAATAACTTCAAATTCTACGGATACAGTCTTGCCACCTAATTCTACCTGTAGAGAATTTAAAATCCCACATGGTTTATAATTTCTTTTTTCAAAAGCTATCAAAGTAGTTGGCGACTGGCTTAATTAGGGAGAACTAATAGACTTCTAGCAAGACATAGACATAATACAGGTGTAGGCACCTTCATCCACAATGGAACGATGAATATTCTTACGACGAATAACAATCTATATCATGAAATGTAATTGTTCTGGAATTCGAGGTGTATGGTTCTCATGATTAAAGACTACTAGGTTGGAACTAGAAGGATCAATACATCCAATTACCGAGAGGAAATCCTTCTTCTGGGTGGGGGAATTTTGCAACACCTTAAGAGTGGACATAGTTGATGGAGTCTGAGCCAGGTCCTTGACTATGTTATAATTTTGAGTAGCTATTGCACAAGGGTTGAATGTTGACTTATGGATAACACCCTTGGGAGTCTTAATAGTTAATTCAATAGGCACGACATTCAGAGTAGAGTCAATGGAAATGTAGTCGAAATGGTAGGTTGATTAGTAGCCTTACCATTTGAAGGATTCACATTACCATAGTATTTACTTCAGGTAGCCACCAAAATATCATTTTTAGGCTTAGTAGAGGAAATCATTAAAACCAAGTTAGAGGAAGTAGGGTCCCAGGCAACCAAACTGGTCTCTATATTTGGAAATGGGTCTCTCAACACAACATGTGTAGCAGATGATTTAAGGAATTCTTTCACCCCAGCCCGATGTGGACAATCATGAGTGAAATAATATTCATTATAGATTAGACATGGGTAATGAGGTTTCATATTATCTTCAAGAGACTAATTGTTTTAATTATCCAGTGGAGCATTGTCTTTCTTCTTCTTTCCTTTGCCTTTCTTCTTACTTCCTCATTGCGAAGATTTTCCTTTAGATGATTGAACGACATTGATCACAGAAGTAGAAGCTCTAGGAGGGGAGGGAGGGATTTGACCAATGACAACAAGAGTTGAACTAAATGGTTTACTCATCAAGTACTGCTTGCTGGTAGAACCAATCATGCCATAAACAACATGTGATTCTTTACTAGGAGTTTTAGGAACAATATTTGTACGTTGTAGAGCATCTGGTATTTTATCATACAACATTCCATATTGATTATAAATGAGGTCCAAGTAGTGGGAACAAGGGATAATATGTTCTTCGGTTACAACTCCACCTTTGGCTATATATTTTGTGACAGATGGAAAAATAATTAATGAAACATTGAACTAACAATTGATCAGGAACGAAAGTCTTAACCAAAAGACAGTGTCATCACCACTCATGAATATGATTAGAGATGTGAGTGGCCTTACTCTGTTTGAAATTGGTTAAGATTTATGTTCTAGTCTCATATCTAATGGTTAACTAGAAATGTGTTAGGAATGTAGTAGCCAAGCTGGTAAAGTTATCAAACGAATCTCGAGGTAATTCTATGTACCATTTAGCTATCATACTAGTCAGTGTACGCTGGAAAAGACACAAATGAATAGAATCATCATTGAGGGAGTTCTAAGAACACCACAAATGATAAGTCCTTATGTTCATGGATGTGTCTTCTCTAGGATTTCCATTGAATTTAGGAATATCAGAAGGCAACTTGGTAGGAATAATCGACCAACAAGGAGAATGAGCAATGAGATCATTGGTGAGCTTGGTCAAATCCGAAATTTCGAGAGTCACCACGAATGGAAACTATATGTTAAGTTCCAGTAGAGAATATCCTAGATAAGATGGGTTAGCCTAAACAACAAGTATCTGTTTCCAAAGATAGGGAGGATTTTGATCTCCAATATACACACAACTCTGCTGTCTAGCTCCAGGATGACCTTGCAAAGGTTGAAACGACTTAGTTGGTACTTGCTAACCAGAAGGCATAGGAGGGATACCTTAATATGGTGGATATGGTTACCCTATGGGATTTTGCATCATTGAAACATAAGGTGGATTAGGTTGTGGTTGTGCCTATTCCATACCATACACATTCTGACCCATTTGAGCTTGAGGAGTCGCCTACCGAAACTATTTTGATTATAAGTTACCTTGAATAGGATGGGTACACATGGCTTGAGATGCCCCATATATCAAGAGAATGGGTTGACTTAAAGGTACAACCTATAATAGTTGGATCAGATTCATTTGAGTTTGAATAGGTTGAGACATGGGTTGTTGAACATAAATATGAGCGGTAGTTGAAACAGGTTGATAAGCTAAAGATGAAGCCACAACAAAACTAGGATGAATAGTAAAAGTAGGTTTTCAAACATTAGCATCCATTCCTGAATAGGGAGGACTCATTTGAGGCTGATCAGTAACTTGAGGAGATCGAAATGAACCTACAAAATTTTTCCCCCAAGCCGAGACAAGAGGGTAATACAAAGGAAACTCCCCCCTAGAGGAGGGTTCCCAATAGGAGATGGATTGGGTTGTTGTAAATAACCATGTCCGCTAAGATGAAGGCTAGTCTGCTGCTAAGGTATAGCTATAGATGTAGGTAAGGGAGAAGACTGTGTAGCACACATTAACGTAGTGCAAGACAAAATTACAGATGTAGATGTCATGGGAGAGGTCCATGGACTAGATGATGCACCAGAGAAGGTACCGGACAAGGATTTGTAACTAGGTGAGACAGATGTGCCAACATACAAATGTGCCTCTAGTGTGGTTACAAACATGGATGAGGTTGCAAATTGGGTTGTCTTAGCCATGGTAGAAGATATAGCCTAGGAAACCAAAGCAGACTCAGTCATGGTTAATCCCAAAGACAATTTCCAAGGGAAACTCAAAGGTGAGATGAAAGGAAAAGAATTAGATAAAGGAGGTTGGAATGGAGTGTAAGGAGACAAAAAAGGATGGGCTTGATAAAAATGAGTCCCTTCTCGAATGGGAGAGGAGGATTGAGGCTCTTCCTATGGAATATATTTAATACTCACAAGACTAGGTGGAAGGGATTCACTGTTGGGTCTAAGATATATAGGTTGGAGTTGTGTCTGAGACAATTGAAGAGAATGAGAAGGTCCTAAAGTGATATGTGCCAATGTATGAGGTACCCTAGGTTGTATAACCTCAAATTGAGTTATCTCTGAATCGAGAAAGTTATGTTCAATAACCTCAGGAAAAGAGATTTCAGGTGCTTTGGTTTTGATTGTGTCAGAGTCACCAACCAATGGAAAGGTAATCTTGGGCTTCACACACATAGAAAAAGATGATTCTAGTGGATCTATCTCAAATGGAGGACCAGAAGTAATAGCCCCTAGAGTAATGGATTCGATAGTCTATGTTTTCTTATGCTTCTGACAATGGCCAGGAGTTGCCTTTGGTGGAAGGAGGGGCCTATTTTTCATTCTATGAGAACAACGGGGTAAAGGGTCTTGTTCTTCCATGTTGGATTAATACATTTTAACAATTAACCAAAAAATAAAAATAAAAGAGGGTAAACTAGGCATAAACTGTGAACTGCAATATACAACCTTAGAGAACCAAGGATTTATGTACGGGAAAAAAGTCTCCCTGAATGCTATGTTTAGTGTATCACAGTGTACAAGGCAACCGAATCTATTACCTATGGTGAGGATAACAACCTATGGTGGAATTCCAAAATATAATAGACAATATGTGGAAGTGTAGTCCATGTTAGTGTTGTCCAATGCGTAACCGTATGATGAGAGTGTTCCCATATAATTTTCATTTTTGGAGCGCCATCCAATATACCCAGAGGTACATGGAGAATGGTCCAATACACTTACGTATGTGGAATGAGATATCACCCCCAAAATGCAACGCTAGAAAACAATTACAACTCTTATATTTATAGACACTAATACACGTCTCTAGCCTAGACCTCTAGATGTTTGGATTAATGTTACAAATGATCCTTAGGTTGATTCAGTAAATTTTAAATTTTATCTTGATTTAAGTTTCAATTTTCAAATCTCACCACAAATTTCACCTAAATATCCTAAAATGAAAAATAGCATGATAAAATGAAACTTTTCATTTCAATGAAAATTTATATATGAGAGGGAAGAGAACAAAGAATATGGAGTGTTCAAGATGCAACAAAAAAAATATTGTTAAGCAATTCCCCTAATGAAAATGTTTTTGACTACAATCTTCACTCCCAAAGCCCTACATGCAATGCATAATGCATAAGATTTTTCTTTTCAATTCCACTTAATTTTCAGATGAAAACTAAGATATTCGCCTAATCAGTAATAAAAACTCTTTTCTAAATGATGAATGAAACACTAATTCCTTGAAGAAATCCAATGATAAAGCAATAATTTTGATAATTACCTAATGACAAAAAGAAAGTAAAACATAAACAAATTCTTATCAAAGGCACTCAAAACAAAAATCAAAGAAGATGAAGGCTTTTGAGAGGGCTAAACACACTGAGGGCCACAAAGAGGACCAACTCGAATCAAGTTAATCAGAGAGCAAGCCATCAAAGTTAATTTTTTGCATGAAATAGGGGTCGTCATAGGTGCAAAGAGGCTACCAGTGCTCTTCAATGTAGGTATAGAGAAGGCCAGGGTGCTCTGCAATGCTTTTTGAGCAAACTAGGGGGTGCGTTGAACAGGGAAAAGGGATTTTCTTACACAAAAAATGAAATGCTGGTCAATGAAAGGTCTTTGTAGGGTTAATTCAAGCTGGGTGAGACATTAGAGGTCTATTCAATAGGTGTAACAATGGATAAAATGAAGGAAACAAATAAGGAAATGAATCGATCCCCAGTATGGTCACCAATTTGTTATAAAGAATCTATGACTGTGGACAAAAGTATTTTCCCTAGACCTAGTGGCCTAGTCTAGAACAACAGAAATCAAATACTATAGAGTTTTCCTTTGAAGAATTGGAAAATGGAAAGATTCTTACTTATGATCCATTGCAAAATCTTCTCTCCTATTGGCTTATTAGCTCCAATCATAGCTTTGATCGCTATAATTAGAACTTGCACAAACAAACAACACAAGGCAAAGATCCATGACATCTACATAGCATTATCCAATCATTCTATTCAATGGATCAACATAGCATCGAAAGAGATGTACATAACCATAACATAACACAAGTAGGGAAACAATATAATCTTTGTATTAATATGAAAGGGAGAGGGTTTACAACCAAAAGTGGAAGTTGATCTTGTAGAGATCCTCCCAAGTTGACTTGTGCTTTCTTGCCACAATGTACACCTCAAAACCACCCTAATGCTTGGGAATGATAACTATCTTATGATCAAAGCAACAAAATAAGGGTATGATTAGTCTTTAAAAGGAAACCTCTAGCTTGTGGATGGAAGTAAATATATAAGAGAGGATGGAAATTTAGGAATTCTCATCCATTGACCAAAATCTAGGCTTGAGATCCACTCTTAATGGGAATATGAGCTCAAGGGATAAGGTGTGAAAAATCCAGGGTAGGGAAGACAAGATTCAATGTTATTTTCAAAGATAAATGGTTGTATCAACTCCTAGAATCTTTTGGAAGAAAAAGCTTCAAGATTATTTTATTTTTCCCGAATTTCTAGAAGTAGCGCATCCCCACCAAGGGAAAACCTGCCTTGACCAGAGCAGGTGCATAAATGAGAAACCTATTTCTAAATGCAAGTCCCTAAAGGACCAAGGTACATTGGGCCTTAAAATCACTTAAATGAAGCATTCAAGGTCAGAAACTCAGGGATTTGAGAGAGTCATGCTTAGGGCTTTATGTAGGGATGATGACAAGGTGTTCATGAATATTGATTGGTTTCAGTTGGTAGGCTTGTTGATTAGATGTGACAAAATGGCCTATAACAAAGTCCACATGGAAAATCATAAGATAATGACAATGAAAAAGAACATAGAAATAGATATAAATTTCATAAAAAGGGAGGACATCTCAAGAAGAAAACTTTTTATTCTAAGGAAGATAAAAAATAATTCGCATATAATGATGGAGATGCATTTTATGATGATAAAAAAGAATTCCTACTCATGGCCTTAGGAAATCAGAAAGAGAAATAAGATGCAATGCAATCCATCTCAAAAGGAACTAGCAAACGAAAAAGGTTATCTTCCACTCTTTTCTAGTTGTGATAATGGAGGCCACTTTTCTTCTAGATGTCGATATGAAAAATATGAAGGAAATGATGTTGAAGATGAATTTTTATTCTTGAATTTTCAAAATGTTGATAAAAAAATAAATATCACTAATAAAAGAAGGAAAATTCAAAGGAGGGAATTGAAGGTAAGAAATATTTTCATGGTGAGCTTTTTTCTGCCTTAGGAGAGATAAAGAGACTTACAATATTAAACAAAAGTAAGAAGGAGCTATTGCAAGAGTATGTAGATAAGGATCATGGCATTTATGAAATAGAGAAAATGGTTGCCATCATTAAAACTCAATTAAAATAGGCAAGGAGAATGAAATAGGTATTGACTAACCCACTAGAAGAAAAGGAAAGGCATTGTGATAAACTAGAAGCTGAGGTTGTTTCCTTGAAAAATTATCATGAAAAGGTAAATAATCAATTGTGGTTTGGAAGAATTTATAAGATCATGGATCATTTTCTTAGAGGTCTAAGGTCCATTTTTACTAAAATAGGCATCAATTATAATGAATTTTTCAAGGGAGTTATCATGAGCTATGTTGGTGTGCTTAAAGGAACCAAAAGTTAGTTAAAAAGTAAGAAACAAAGCCAAATATGATTAGAATAATGATCAAATGAGCCACATGAAAAATAAGAAAAGAAGTGAGGATCAATTAAAGAAAAAATAGATTAGCCCCATAAGTAGCAATGGAAAGCAACAGAAATATGAACTCCATCAAGAAAGCATCCAAAGCAATTCAATTCCTTCAAAAGGATCAATTCTTCCAAGAAGGCCATTCATATCAAGGTACTTATATTTATTTAATGTATATTATTTTATTTTTCTTAACTTTTGCCACAAAGAAAAATATTAAAGATAAATAAGAAACAAACATCCTTACAAAACCTCAACAAGTAGGCCTATTAGATTTAGAAATTCCTAATGCAATCAGGAACCTTAATTCATTTACTCCATTATTTTATCACATTGAATGTTTCAAGTGAAACAATTTAGACACAAAGCTCATGATTGCAGAAGTAGTATATTAAGGTCTTAAGATCAAATAAGAATATAAGGCATCATCATCAATAGAAATAAAAGTATGAAGATATGAGGAAGAAATCAAGAGCAATATGAAGAATGTAATCTATATCTATGTGTTCAATAAAAAGAAAGCCAATGGTGCATAGATAGTGGATGCTCAAATCATATGATAGGTGATAAAAAAAAATTCTCTCTTTGAAGGAAGTTAAAGGAGTTAGTGTCACCCTTGGAAATAATTATACATGATGGATTATTGGAAAGGTCACAATTAGTCTTAATGATGGAAGGACAAAAAATCCAAATGTTCTTCTTATTGAAGGGTTGAAGCACAATATATTGAGTTTAGGTCAAATGATTTATCAAGGGTATGATCTCATGTATAATTCCAAAGGATATGAAATAATAAATGTATGTTCAAAAGGAGTAGTAGCAAATGCAATCATGTCTCCAAATAATGTATATGTACCCAATGAAAATAAAATAAATAAAGAATCCTCTATGGGACTAATATCCCTAATAGATAATCAATAAAATATAATATAGCTTAAAGTGAAGAAAGAGGTGGCAAGTCTTAGAAAAAATATGGAAGTGTTAGAACATAAGTTACAAGGGAGGAATAATGAGTCCGTAGGATCTAGATAGAAAATGGTGTGTGGAGAAAATGAATTAAATGATGAATTTCAATTAGTGATAGTGAAAAAGTTCAAGGGGAGTGACATAGTTCCTTTGATATCAAAAATGTGAGTGAGTTATAAATAAGAAGAAGCATCAATTCAAGAAGAACATGTATACAACATGAGAGCTATTAGATAGGGGGAGGAATTGCATTCACTAACAAAAGTTACAAATAGAAGAAGAGTTACAGAGAAGGAGAAGCACACGTTTAGGGAGAGAATACCTTTTCCATTGATGTCAAAGGGGGAGAATTGTAGGCCGTTATCACTGAGCTAATAGAGTTGCGCTATGTAAACCATCAACCGAACATAACTATTTCAAACCACTTTGACTAGAAGTTAGCCCTTCCAATCTAAGAGGGCTCTCTCAAATACTTATGAAGTTCACTTGAAACAACTCAAAATATAGATGACTAACTCTAATTTCTTTTCATGTGTTTTTACAGGTGAAGGAGAATGTGATGACTACCACCGTTGGGCATGGAGTCAAATTAAAGAAAATTATGGCCAACAACAACGTTTAATGGAAGCTGAGGCATCTCTGGTTTTAAAACTAATATCAAATGAACATTCACTGTATTACATAGTAAGTGAAGGAAATTGGAGCAATTTGACAAGAGTTCTATGTAATCAAAATAATATGAATACTGCTAATAAAACATAAACAACATGGTAAGAACACATGAAAGCCATGACATGAATCTCAGGTACAAAAACAGAGTTGCTGCAAATTTTTATATTAATAGGATCAAAAGATTACATAAGGTCAGTTCTTCACATTATTGATCAACCATTTTACAGTCAAGGATCTAGAAATATATAGAGTAAGACCACCATCATATCATTCATTACAAAAATCTACCACTTCGCTAGATTCAATCAAACAGTTTTGAAACCTTATCCTACTTGACACCTATTGAGAAATATTAGGAATTTATGTTTTACATAATTTGAATACAAGTAGGACTCTTCCACCATAAATGAACTCAACCAAATTCTGTTTGATGAAGCTTATCGAACCAAACTGATTTTCTAAATATGTTGGAGTTGATGATGTGTCTCATTGTCACATGGATGCTAACCTAGTTGGCTTGATGAAATGTCTCCCTAAAAAATAGGAGTTGACGTGGACACCCTTCATGACCTTTAATCCATCTAGTTCTTGGATGTTTGATGTTCAAAAAATTCATAAAAAAAGGTAGAAAAAAAGAGTTTTGACAGTTTCGTAGTAAAAAAAAGAGTCTTCAGTATTTTCGTAGTGAACTTTAGTAGCAAATACAAACAACACTCTTCTGCTACCCCTTTACGATTTTTGCAAGTTCTAAGGTTTTCTCTTAATGTTTTTAAGCTAAATACATACCTACAGAACTTCCTTTGCTATATTTTAAGTTTTCCTTCTCCTCCATGAAAAGCTACAGTAGTTTCATAACAAATTTTCGGCTTCATTATGGGGAGTTGCTACAAAATTTTAAAATTATGAGTTTTTTTTTAATTTTCATGGTTCCTAATGCCTCCTTATTAGTCCTAATACCATGTTCACTATACATAATGCTGAGTTACTGGTTTAAGTATAGTAAAGACAAAATTGAAAGTTTTACCATTTTCAATGAGTAGCATCTACTTCAGCAATAATCTTGAGATTTCTCTTTTTGAGTTCAACCATGATCATTTCAATTTGTGTTTCTATTGCTATGAATTGTCCCTATAAGCTCTTACTATCTGATTGTAGCCAACTATTCCTTCTATAGATGTGCTTCAACATCCTATGCAAAGGAAAAGTCCTCTTTATCATCCTTTTAGATTTATTTGTAGTTTCATCATAAAATTCTATCTACTTTAACACTTATTTTTGCCACTCCTCAAACTCAGTTTAAATTTAATAACTTCTTGTCTAACTTCCCTTAACTGTTCTTGCAGAACCTCTATTTCACTTTTTTCTTGTACAACCTCCTTGCCTCTCTTTTTCTTTGATGACTCCTTTGATGGTTTTGTTTTATCCAAGGATACTTCTAGCATCTTTTCAACTCGCTGCATTGACCTTGTGATAGGTTTCCTTGGCCTAAAGATGAAACCATGTTCTTCTTGTGTAAATTCCAATTTCTTAGCCTTCTTGATTTTCTTTTTGGTTTCATTTTTGGTCACTTCTATAGGCTTCTCAATTGGACTTTCTTCAATCTCAATAGCATATAGGATATCATTTAGATTGCCCTTTTTTGTACTTCGTTCTCAACTCTGTTCCCTACTCTATATTATGCTCATCTTCCTTTTAGTGTTTGTGGAAGTCTCTACTATAGGTTACTCTACCTCTGTTTTATTCTCTTCCACTGGTCGCTGCTCTTTTCTAGGGGCTGTAGATTTAGATTTTGGAGTTCTTCTAGAGGGGGTGGAAACATCTAATTCATAGCCACTTAAGAATAGGAAGGTAAGCCAATATCTATTTAACCTATTTAGCTCTTCTACAACCAATAGTTTAATAAGGCCTCGATGAAAAGCAAAGGTGTCACTTGCATCAGGTTTGGATTGAACCTTGTCCGCCATTTTTACCAAACGTCTAAATAAATAAAATGGAATGTCTAGAGGCTACTTACGAGTGAAATGAAGTAACAATCTGAAATGGTACTGATACACCATGTTGAATCTGCCTTCACATGTGAAGTACTTCTGAATGACCATTATGAGCTTGGAGAAATGTTCTTTAAGGAAAGTTTTGGGAAACCCTACAGTCATATCAATACCTTTGTGTTCCTCTTTGAGAAATTCATCACAATTTTGAAGCTTGATCTTCTGAACTTTAAACCATACTTCTCTTGACCTAGGGATTTCTATATCATGGGAAATTGTATCAGGAGACACTACAAAGTTTAGGAGACTGGCTTTTGTTTATGTTCCAGTGAAATTCACAGCAAAATATTGAGCAATTTGCGCATGGAAAACCTGTAGCTTCTGAAAAAAACGTATCCATCTCATGCTAGCAAATGCTTGAACAAAGGTAGGGTCTCCTTCCATCACGTTCATGTCCAGGGGCTCATAACATACCACCGATACTTCTTTATACTGTTTCCTGTGTGCCATGGCTGCAACATGTAAGGTTCCTCCTTGTCACCTGAAAATCAACCTAGATACATTAGGGGAGTTTTGAGGTATAAAATGGGCCTCCTAAGGAAATTATAAAATAATCATGGAAATAATAAAATAATATTAGATTAGATCATGACATTTTAGAGGGAAAAAAGAAAAATCTATTTTTTCAACTTGTATTTTCAACTTATCTCCCTATGGGTTTACTCAAATTTTGAGTAGAAGCACTCATTGGATGCTAAATTTGATTCCTTGTTGGGTCCCTATAATACTAGTGATTACCCCATTACTATTGTAGTTATACCCCTTATTAATATTGTTGTGCCCCTATTGCCCCCATATTATTATTACTGTGCCCCATAGAATCCCTCTATTGTTATTTTTGTGGCTTTATATTATTATTTTTAGGTTGGCTAGGTTATATTGTGACTCCTTAGACTCCTATATATAGAAAGGAGGTTTTGTCATTTGAATCATCCAAGAATTGTTCATTTATGTAATGTAAAGGAGGTTGCCCCCTCGAAGAGGCTGAATTCTAAGGCGTTGATCTATCTTTTCTATCTTTTCTTGAGCTGGTTTCATAACATTTGGTATCAGAGCTTTGGATTCTAGGGTTTCGCTGCTCCAAACAGGTCATCATGGAATTTTCACTATAACTTTTTTTCTGCAATGTTTCAAAAGCTAAAAAAAAAACCCATTTGAGACGACATCGCGCTGAATCTCGAGTCTAAATTTCAGAGATTTTCGCTCTATATTTGCGGAGATATGATCTAAGGAAGTTGGTAATTTTGCAGACTCCTGAATTACATTCCAAACAGGTGACCTGGGGAAAATCATCATAACTTTCTCTCTGAGCATCAGATTGAAATTTTGTAAGAAGGTACAGAAAGAGGACGGATTTTAGTTCTCTTGTATATATTTTTCAGAGCCAGAGGACGAAACAGTGACTCGTGGCATGTCGCACAAGTTGGCTCTACTGAACTAGTCTATAATCAGGTCACTGTGGGAGATTTCGCATAACTCTTCCTTGGAGAATCCAAATTGGATCAGACTGGTGGAATTGGAAAGAGGAAACAAAGGGCTACCATAGGTTGCAATTTCAAAACTGGAAGATCTGAAAGTACAGAGATACATCAGAGGCAATATCGAGCTCCTACAAAGTGAAAAAAAGGTGTGTAGATTCTTTTAAATTTTTTTGCTTAAGAGTGGTTTGAAAATTTATTTTGAAGGAATTCAAAGGGCTAGTAGAGCATTATTATCAGTAACTAATGCCCTGAGGAAAGAAAATGCAAACACCTAGTAAAGAACCTGAAAGCTCTAGCATGACTCATGAAGAAGAAGAAGAAATGCTATATGATATATCAAAATTACAAGAACAAGTGCAACAAGTGTCACTTGCACAAAAAGCAACAGAATCTAAGATGGATGGTTTAAGGAAAGATGTAGAAGCTAAGATGGATGGTTTAAAGAAAGATGTAGAAGCTAAGATGGATTGTTTAAAGAAAGGCATAGAAGCTAAGATGGATGGCATGGAAGCTAAGGTGAATGGCATGGACGCTAAAATTGATGGCATGGATGATAAGATGGAAGAATTGAAGATAAATATGAATAAGTTGCTACAAGAAATGGTCACTAATGGTGAAAGGGTACTAAAAGAAACTCATGATGAGAACAAAAAAAATGTTAATCATGATTCCATAGACTCTAATGTTGGATCGAAGACTCACCATATTCCAAAAATCGATATGAGGAAGTTTGATGGCAAGGATCCCGCCACATGGATATTACAGATGGAGCAATTCTTCGATCTCAATAATGTGCAAAACACACAAAAGGTACGTATGGCAACTTTATATTTGGAACCAAATCAGTTTGTATGGTATCAATGGCTTTACTCTCGTAAACAATTTATCACTTGGGCAATTTTATAGAAGAATTGATAGCACATTATGAGGATACAAAAAGCAACACTTTTTTTAGCCAATTGATAAGTCTCAAAAAAAAGGGTTCAATAATGGAGCACATTGAGGAGTTCCAAAAATTGAACATAAGGGTAAAAGATATTCCAGAGGAGCATAGGATTGATGTGTTCATAGGGTCTTTAAAGGATAATATCCAACATGATGTTCGCCTTTGGGAACCTGATTCGTTAGAGAAGGCATTCAGGTTAGCAAGAAAAATGGAAAGCAAAATTATGGCAACCAAGAAGCATACCACTCACAACTATAAAGACGGAAGTGTTGTTGCCTCTAGTCTTCCACAACCTATAAGGTTGACACCACAACAATTGGAAGAAAAAAGAGCAAAAGGGCTTTGTTACAGTTGTGATAGCAAATACACTAAAGGTCATAAGTGTGCTGAGAAGAAATTATTCTACATAGATTGTGAAGAGGAAGAAAAAAAGGAGCAAGAAAGGTCAAAAGAAGAGGATATACTCCAGGAACAAAGCCTAGATGAAGAAAAAATAAATCCGACCATATCTGGTAATGCATTGGCGAGAATTACCACTCCTCAAACCATCAAGATAGAAGGACAAATCAAGAAGAAAAAGGTAATAGTGTTGATTGATTCAGGAAGCACCCACAATTTTATTCATTGTAAGGTAGCAAAAGAATTGAATTGCTTCCTATATCCAGAACCAGAGTGTCAAGTGATGATTGCAAATGGAGGAACAATAAATTTCTCTGGAAAGTGCCATAATATCAAGCTATCCATGGGAGAATATGTATTGACTAGCTCAATGCTTTCCATTCCAATGGGAGGTGCTGATGTTGTACTAGGAGTCCAATGGCTACAATCCTTGGGTACAATAGCTTTTAATTTTCATGAAATTTTCTACGGAAGGAAAGGAAGTTGAATTAAGGGGTATTGCAAGGAAACCAGGAAAGATAATTAGCTCTAATGGTATGACAAAGCTTCTAGAAAAGGAGCAAAGAGGTGTAATTGCACAATTATGTTCGCTAGATGTTTCCACATTGGAATCATCTATTTCTCTAGATCTCCAAAAAGTCCTGGACAATCATTCCAAGGTATTTGAGACTCCCAAAGGTCTCCCACCTATGCGTGATCATGATCATGCTATTCATCTGATTCCAGGAAGTGTTCCTCCAAACATTAGGCCGTACAGATATCCCTATGTCTAAAAGAGTGAAATTGAACGTATGGTTGCAGAAATGCTAGAGGCTGGTATAATTCAACCAAGTCAAAGTTCTTTCTCTGCTCCAGTAGTATTGGTGCACAAGAAGGATGGATCATGGCGCATGTGTCTGGATTATAGGGAGCTCAACAAGCTCACTATTAAAGATAAGTTCCCCATTCCTGTCATTGATGAATTACTGGATGAATTGCATGGATCAATTTACTTCACCAAGTTGGATCTTCGTTCAAGATATCATCAAATCAAAATGAAGACTGAAGACATTCCAAAAACAACATTTAGAACTCATGAGGGTCATTATGAATTTTTGGTCATGCCTTTTGGCCTTACCAATGCACCTTCAACATTTCAAGGTTTGATGAATTCAATTTTCAAACCATTCCTTACAAAATTTGTGTTAGTATTTTTTGATGATATACTAATCTACAACAAGTCTTGGAAGGATCATGTTGAACATGTTGACAGGATGCTACAACTATTGGAGGAGAAACAATTATATGCAAAAAGATCCAAATATTTCTTTGTTGTCCAGGAGGTGGAATATCTGGGTCATATTGTATCTCATGAAGGAGTTAAGGTAGACCCTAGCAAAATTAAAGCCATTAAGGAGTGGAAAATCCCCACATCCATAAAGCATCTGCTAGGATTTCTCAGGTTGACAGGGTATTATCGCAAGTTTGTTAAGAATTATGGGAGAATAGCAGCACCTCTAACAACATTATTGAAGAAAGATGCATTTTCATGGACTCCGGAAGCAACAAAGGCCTTTGAACATCTTAAAGAGGCAATGTGCCAAGCAGCGGTCTTAGCTACACCAGACTTCACAAAAACCTTTATTGTGGAATGTGATGCTTCAGGAAATGGAATTGGTGCTGTTCTAATGTAAGGTGAAAGACCCATTGCTTTTGAAAGTCGTCCAATCAAGGGAAAGTTTTTAAGCAAAGCTATTTATGAGAAGGAAATGTTGTCAATACTCCATGCACTTAAGAAATGGCGACCCTACCTAATGGGAAGACACTTCAAGGTAAAAACGGATCATGATAGCCTTAAATACTTTTTAGAACAAAGATTATCCTTTGAAGAGAAACAAAAGTGGGTCACAAAGATGTTGGGTTATGACTTTGAAATCATTTACAAAAAAGGGAAGAAAAATGTGGTGGTAGATGCACTCTCAAGAAAGGATGAGGATGTGGAAGCATTGTTGTGCGCCATTTCTATTATCCAACCACATTGGATAAACGAAGCAAGGGAGGAATGGAAGAATGACGAAGAAGTGTGGGCACTTATTCGAAAGTTACAACAAGATTCCAGTACATCTGATACATTTAGCTGGCAAAATTATTCATTATGGTACAAAGATCGCTTATACCTCTATAAGAATTCCCAGCTAAAACAAAAAATTCTTATGGAATTGCACACTTCTCCCTTAGAAGGGCACTCAGGATTTTTAAAAACTTACCACAGGGTTAAGAAGGAATTTTTTTGGGATGGCCTTAAATCAGATATTCAAAAGTTTGTGGCGGAATGTTTGGTTTGCCAACAAAATAAAGTTGAAACAATTAAGACACCGGGTCTATTACAACCTTTATCCATTCCAAGCCAACGTTGGGAGGAGGTTTCAATGGATTTTATCACAGGTTTACCCAAGTCTGAGGGAAAGAGTGTCATCATGGTGGTAGTTGACAGACTTACCAAGTATGCACACTTTTGTGCATTATCACATCCATTTAAAGCCAGTACAGTTTCTACTGCATTTATGGAAATAATTCAAAAGCTACATGGAAGCCCAAAGATTATTGTAAGTGACAGAGATCCCATTTTCACTGGAAATTTTTGGACAGAATTATTTTCTTGTGTTGGTACCCAGTTAGCTCATAGCTCATCTTATCATCCTCAATCTGATGGGAAAACTGAGATAGTAAACAAATGTTTGGAAGGATATCTTCATTGCTTTGTATCTGATAAACAGACATAATGGGTCAAATGGTTGCCTCTAGCTGAATGGTGGTATAACACTTCCTTCCATACAGCAACAAAAATGACCCTATTTATGGCACTTTATGGGTATCAACCACCATCCATCACATCATATTTAAGAGAAAATTCTAAGGTTCAGGCAGTGGAACATCACATCGAACATCGACAACAAGTCCTCCAACTCTTAAAGGATAACCTCGTGTTGGCACAGAATAGAATGAAACAACAGGCAGATCAACATCGCAGTGAAAGAAGTTTTGATGTAGGTGATTGGGTATTCCTACAGCTATAACCATATAAGCAAATGTCCCTCAAGCAAGCTAAGAAGTATAATAAATTATCACCAAAGTATTATGGTTCGTACAAGGTGTTGCAAAAGATTGGTACTATGGCATACAAATTGGAGCTTCCTGCAGCTTCTCGATTGCACCCAGTTTTCCATGTTTCATGTTTAAAGAAGGTTATAGGCGACAAGCTCCCAGTTCAAACAATATTGCCAGAACTTGATGAGGAAGGAAAAATTATATTGGAACCGGAAGCAATCACAGAAACAAGAACTCGACAGCTACGAAATCAATCAATTTCAGAGTATCTTATCAAGTGGAAGAACTTATCAGCTGAAGATTCCACATGGGAGGATGAGAATTTTATGCAGAAGTATCCAGAACTACTCAAGCATTGAGGACAACACCTTTTTGAAGGAGAGGGGCATGTTGGGTCCCTATAATACTAGTGATTACCCCATTACTATTGTAGTTATACCCCTTATTAATATTGTTGTGCCCCTATTGCCCCCATATTGTTATTACTGTGCCCCATAGAATCCCTCTATTGTTATTTTTGTGGCTTTATATTATTATTGTTAGGTCGGTTGGGTTATATTTTGACTCCTTAGAGTTCTATATATAGAAAGGAGGTTTTGTCATTTGAATCATCCAAGAATTGTTCATTTATGTAATGTAAAGGAGGTTGCCCCCTCGAAGAGGCTAAATTCTAAGGCATTGATCTATCTTTTCTATCTTTTCTTGAGCTGGTTTCATAACATTCCTCATACAAGGAGTACCCATGTTGCATACTTTCAATGGACCCTACTACACAAAAAATGAGAAATACATGAAAAACATGATTGAAATTGTGTTTTCCACATGTATTTCTCATTTTTTGTGTAGAAGGGTCCATTGAAAGTATGCAACACGGGTACTCCTTGGATGAGGAATTAAATTTTCCATCCAACGAGTACTCCTGCTTGAAATTTGAGTAAAACCTTAGGGAGATAAGTTGAAAATACGAGTTGAAAAAGTAGTTTTATTATTTTTTAATCATTTTACTTTTTTACTCCAAAAATGGTGAATCATCCCCCATGGTTGACATAATCATATTTAATCCTATTGGTTCTTATCAAGTTTATTTTGGTTGTACATTTTTCTTAAGAGGCCCATTTTAGACCTCAAAATTCCCCAAATGAAACTAGAAAACAGTGGAGCCTAATCTAGAGACATCAAGACCAATGAAAGCTAGGATGGTGTGATAGAGAACAAGACAATTCTTTGAAAATATGAAGCTTATGGAAACAAAGTAAAATAAGAAAGAGTGAGTTAGCAGCAAGGAGCTATGTGGTGTTAATATATAGTGAAAATGGACAAAAAGTGATAAAGTGTAATCATGACCCATCACAAGATTGTCCAATCACAAATTTTAAACCTAAAGAACCATTACTTCACCATTAAGCACAACTGTGCAATTCATTACAATTTCAAAGCGGGACATGTATTCAAAAAGATGGATTTGCTACAAAAGTGTCAGGAACTTTTGTAGCAAATATACATAACTGGATTTTCTATGGATTTATGTAAAACTAACAAATTTCAATTATGAACAAATAAACTTGACACATATGAAAGATTTGAATTTGAACTTTTATGATTGATCCTATATAAACTTAGATGGACCCCACATCATGTCACAATGACCAAAAACCCTATGATCATGCAATTTATTTTGAGAAAATTTGAAAACCCTAATTAACCTGACCAACAGACTTGACAAACTATTCCTAGGTGTTATCATGGATAACATAGGCATAAATAGAATTGCATATAGTGGGAGTTTTACAGTATTATTGCAGAATGACATAAGGGTTGCCATCAACAACAAAGGGGGATATTGCTGTAATATTTTTGGCATTGATTTCAATGATAGGGAAAACTACATATGTTCAAGATAAATATTGGAAAATGAATATTGTTGGAAATGTTTCTTTTGTACTTTTGATGCCCCCATCGGATACCCTATATTTGAAGCCATTTTTACTCTAATTATCTAACAAAAATGGGTGCATAAGATATATGGTTGGAAGTATTATTTCGATACCTTTCCAACGGTATATGGAACTCCTTCTAATTCCATAGGAATCAGGATATATGCAATATTTTATCAAGATGTCTCAACTAAAGTACAAGTAGGCCGACCCAATATGTTTTACAAATCAGCCATATAAGTGATCACACAAACACTATAAATAAAGGAAATATGAGTTCAGTTTCACATCAATTCATCAAAGAACATATCTGGGGTTGCAAGAGGAGTCGAGGAATAACTTTTGGGGTGATTCTTGGAGTTTAAAGGTGGAAGAAAAAACATGATTTATGGAGTTCACGTGTCATCTCATAATTTTTGCTATATCTTTTCATCTATGATGTTTTAGACTGTGAAATTTGGAGGAGGTATAGAGAATACCTTCATGTAGTTTTTGTTCAAGTTTTATACCTATAATTTCAAATATATTGCAGAAGGAAGTTAAGGCACCCAAATGTTCTTGATATCTTCTTCAAACATGTCAGCTACACATTTTCGCTATAAAAATTTTTTCTGTGATGTTTCAGCTCATGCAAATGGGAGGATACATATGAAATATATTCATGTACATGTGGTTCAAGCTTCACAGATTCATTCGCTATATTTTTAGAGATATGATTGAATAAAGTTAGACTTCCCGAATTCTCCTGAAATCTTCCTCAAATAAACAAAAACAACAAGTTTTCAAAGAAGTATACTTGTTGAAGGAAGATGCAATAGGTAAAGTTGGTGAAGGTAGAAGCAAATAATAGTGCTAGTGAAGACATAAGCAAAAATAAGACTTGGTGAGAGTAGAAGTAACTAAAACCCAATGTGAAGAAGTAAGCAAGTAGGATGGTGCCTATGAATATTTGCAGCAGTTGGGATTGGTGTTTGCTATAGGTTGGTTCCTACAAAGCGGTAGAGGGGATTTGTGTCTCTTTTAGGTTGGTGCCTAAAAATAAGTAGAGTCAATTGGTGTCTCATGTAGGTTGGTTCCTATAAAGTAGTAGAGGGTATTGGTGTCTCCTATAGGGTTCATATAAAACAATAGAGGGGATTGGTGTCTCCGTTAGGCTGGTTCCTACAAAAGTAGGCGAGATTGGTGCTTAGAAAGTAGTAGATTTAATTGGTGTCTCCCATAGGTTGGCTCTTACACATTGACGTAATAGTAGGTTGGTTCATACAAGATATTTCATATAAAGAAGTTTTGTGGTTTTCCCCCATAAGCATTTCCATGTATATATTTTTTTACTTGTTTAGTTTATGAGATTGATGTTTTCTAGTTTTTTAATGTAATAAATAAAGTAAATTTTTCATTACACCGATTCACCCCACTTATCAGTATAATTGTGAATTTCAATGTTGATCACATCCATTGATTTCATTCTCAATTGGTTGTTGTAAATATGGTAATGTTATAATTACAATAGTGATGAATTTTTATTTCAAGTTATTAAAGGATTTTTTTTGTTTACCTCCCCATTGAAAGACCTACTTAATACTTGCCAAATCATGTAAGGGGTATGCAATAAAAGGAAAGTATGGAATTAAATTTTTCCATTACTGAACTACCTCAAGGAAGCTCCTAACTTCTATTACATTATTAGGATTATGCTAGTTCATAATGTCTTAACCTTAGAGGGATCGATTTTGAATCCACCACCCCCTACAATATATCCAAAAGAAATTAAAGATGTTTCCCCGAATTCACATTTTGATAATATTTAAGCACAAATTATCGTTTTAAAAAGAATCTAAGACTTTCCTAACATGCTTTACATGATCCTCCCATATTTTACTAAAAATTAATATATCATCTAGGTAGGCTATTTCAAAATCATCTGTAAATGTCCTAAATACATCTTTAATAATAGGGATGAAACTAGTAGGAACATTACAAATACCAAAGGGCATAACCAACAAGAAAATAAAGTTTGTTTTATTTTAATGATGTTTTCAAAATATCATTTTCAAAAATACTAACTTGATGATAACCACTTCTAAATTATTAGTGAAATACGTTGCATTTTTCAATCGATCCAATAAATCATCAATATGAGGAAGAGAGTAATGGATCTTCAATGCAATTTTTTTTATTTCTTTGAAATCCATAAACATTCTCCATGTATCATCTTTCTTTGGTACAAACACAATGGGTAATCTTAATGGAGAAGTACTTTCCAAATGAATCCTTTCTCAAGTAACTCTCAAACTTTCTTCTTGATTTCTTATATATAAAGAACATATAACCTATACATGCCAATGTTAGGAAGAGGTGCATCCTGCTATAGCTAGATATCATGTTGTATTTTTTTTTCCTTGGAATTAATCCTCAAATTCTTGAAACAATTCATCATAGTTAGAAACAATATTAACTAAATGATATTTATGTTTAGGATCACAAAATTATTACTTCCGTTTACAAGCCTTTTTATTTTTCTTATAGTAAAAAGAGACACGTTACTCTAAACATGATGGGATTTTATAGTATACTCAAACTCAGTCTTTGTAAGATGATACTTGTTCTGTAAGTCCCTATAGAGGATAGATTTCTTGTTAGACAAATAAGGAATTCACAGAACAATTTCACAAATATTAAATGGTATGAAATCTAAATTTTACCTGATCTATGAACTGAGAGATGATTGTATATTTAAGCTCACATTGTTTTAGATCCTTGAGTGTAATCTTGTTAAAATCCCCATAGCTGATACACATCCAATAAGTCCCATCCTTCTTTTGTACAATAATGATAGGTGAACCACAAGGTGAGGTTCTTTCTCTTATCAATATTTTCTCCAACAACTACTACAACTACTTCTTCACTTCATCTACGTCTACAATATATTGTCTATACAAGCCAATGTTTAGTAATGAGGAATAAAGTAAAAAATATATCCAATACTCCAGTTCCTTCTTAGGTGGTATCCCTTTAGGATCATGGAATACTCCTTTATATTCCTATAGAAACTCATTCAACTATCATTTCTATCTTTAGTACATCCTTGCAACAATTTCTTTACCTTTATTTATCCATCACTTGAATGACTGTCTCTTAATTCAAATAGCACACATTTCTTATTGTAAATTACTAAATTTTAGCTTGGCTATCACTTACTAGCGATATATTCAGTTTTCCTTTGCATGTATTGATGATGTATGACTTCCCATCCTTGATCAAGTAATATTGGTTGGCTATTTGCATACAAATTGGATCCCTCATATAAATATATATGATTACAAAAACAACACCACACATACAAAATGTAGGAACATTTTAGGGGTTAAATTTCCCTGATGGGATTATTTTCCACACATTTTCCAAAAAAGGATTCACCAATTTTCAATTTTATAAAAATAATTCACCCAAAATTTATAGGATAAAATTATTGTATATTAAAAACAACCAAAAATTTATAGAGGTTACATAAAATCATTATACATTTGAATATTATTTTTTTAAAATAAAAAAATATTTTGTAGTTTGCATATGAGGGACTAGTGAGATTCACCAAGGTTTTTACACTTTAATATAAATTTCCATCATTAAATTTTTCCTTGGTCAAGGGTTACAACATCTACTTCCACCTCATTAATAAATTGTATAGTTACAACAAATTTGACCTTACACTATTTCATGACCTTAATTTTTGCATCCTTATTCACTCACCAAAACGTCTATGGTGACTCACATTATCATGGACCTCTAATCCAAGCTTGTTTACAAGATTAATTGCTAAATGGCCCATGAACTAGAATCAAATAAAGTTTCTACCTTGGTCTTCTTGACTTGGATATTGACACATGGAAGAGTTTTTTCATATCTATCTCTTTGTATAGATGAAGGTGACTTAAGATCACCCCCTTTTGCATTCAATTGGAGGTAATATTCCCATTCACATATAAACTACTCTCACCCCAATTAATTGAATTTGTAGCTAGAAGATTAATGTTCTTGGACTCCTTCTTATGATTCTTTATAAGGTTTAACTTTGGATATAGTATCCAAAAGTAGATCAAATGGAATTGCAACATGTAATATAATAAAAATAAAATATAAAGGAATCACAACAACGTGAACTAAAGGAATTGAAACAACATGATTTAGCAAAATTAAAGATATAATGCAAAGCTACAACTATCTACTAATATCAATAATACCCAACTAAATAGCATTACATATATAATTTAAAGCTACACCTATCTACTAATATCAACAATAGTTGACTAAGGAGGGGAACCCACCTCCTTAGGCTAACAATAGATCAAGAAGGAAGGTAAATGCCAATGATCAAAACACCATTCAAGAAGAAAACGGAACATCAAATTATAACATAAATGAAGTTACAAAAACTATGTCTTTCTCCTTGCTAACAACTCTCTACAATGTCTAATAAAAATTCTTATCACATTGCTCACCCCTTCCCCTTTTTTACAAAAAGTACAATCTAACGAAATGAATAAGTTGAGAAGGATTTTAACAACGAGAATTAACTTGTTCCATCCTGCTACATTATTTTCCCATAGATGGAAAGAGATTGGGTAAATGTGAACTTAATAATTTGTATGATAGGAGTAAAGTGAGTCATATTCTTTCCTAATCACCTACTTTCTCTTGTCTCTTTCCTTAATGAAAAAAACGTTTTTTATATTCCTAACCAATCTAAAAGTAATAACTATTCATTTGATTTTAAAGCTGGCACAATTGTAGCAGAGTTGCAACATCATTGATATGGAGTTGTAGCAATGTTGGTCTTGATTTGTAGCAACGAGCATAGTATTGGAGTCATAGTCACAGATAAAAATAAGGGTTGTAGAAATGGGCCAGAGAAATAGTCTCAGTGATGACACAAGTGAGAGTTGCAACATCGACTATGAGTTGAAATTGTGCCAATAGGTCGTCAAGAGTTGTAGAAATGGGAGTTGCAACAATATGATTTGTAGCAATAGGAGATGTAATAATTATCAAAGGGTTTGCTGGTCATGATGGATTTTCTTTAGAACATGATAACTTTTTCTTGCATGAACATGTTATAGTGACGAGAAGGGGGCATGTAGTTAAGGGGTGGCTCCACCAGTTATCTGAACCCTATCTTCTCAATTTTTAATATGTTCACCTTCTTTTACAATTTATAAAATTACTCTTATTATATTCTTTCTTATTCTGAGTTAGTTCTATGGTTTTCATCAAAAAATTCCTATTTCTTTCTCAACCCTTTGAAAAATTGTTGATGTTCCTTTATGGGAATCACAACCTCCTTGTAGGACGCTAATAGTTGGTCCAATATGTATTATTTAGCTCTCACCCATTCATTAACAATACCCACTTGTATATTCTTATCCTTGACTATTCTCTTTATGGTTTGGGTGTTTGCATCAACTATGGCCAATAAATGCCATTTTTTTGGACTGCTATCTCTTGAGTATCCTTTCTAAGGGTTTCCTTTGTTCCTTCAGAAATTAGAGCTGCTTGAGGAAGGTGTTCAAGTTTGTCAAAGGATTTCCCCTATTCAAACTCATCACTCAATATTTTGATGGTGCTTTGGAATTTTTTGTTTTCCTTTTCCAACATTTTAATTTTCCTTGAAAAAGATATATATAACGGCATGGGATAATGGGCACTTACTATTGTCCTATGCTTAGTTGCCTGCTTTAGCTTTAAGATGGAATTGGTTGATCTAGTAGGATCTTTAGGAGTGGAAGAGTCCTCTTCTTGTTCTTCCCCTACATATGTGTCAAAGATGGAAGCAACTCCTTCTCCCAAGACCATTCTTATTGGTTCTTATGGGGAATCAAGGCAATTTATCCTCATATCTTCGTCATCTGTAGACTAAAAAAAAACCTAGTCACCCTCCATTACTTCTCTTGGTTCTTATGGAGCAGTAAGAAGTTTTGATTTAGTTTCTCTTATTGGCTCATGTGGAGGAACAAGGTAGGCTTCTTCTTGTTCCAATCCCACTAGTTCTTATGGCGTAGAAAGGAAGCTTTCTTCTTGTTCCAACCATGCTAGTTATTGTGGGGTAGCAAGGGAGATTTCCTATTCTACCCATGTTGGTTTCTATGGGATAGTAAGGGTTTCTTCCTGGGTTTGTTGAGTTGTAGCAGAGGATGTATACCCTTCAACTATAGCTCCTGAAATTACAACCTCAAAATATTATAAAGTTGTATAATAATGGTCTCCAGGTGGATTTGTAGCAACTGCAATACCTATTGGCCCTTGCACTATGTCTTCCTAAGTCTTTCCATCTATATGAAATATGTGTTCCACCAGAAGTTTAATTAGGTCATGGTGAGTTACGACATTGTTGTGCCATCTAGATTTGTGTACCTATGATGCCATGGCCTTCAAAGTTCTTAGGAGAAATAATGGTTAGTTTATTAGTCTTATATGCTACAAATGGTTGAGCATCCTGAGGTGTTGTAGGTAAATGAGATTGCAATGGTCCTCACAGGTAATATATTTATATATGAACAAAGTGATGTTTTCCCATGGAGCTAGTGGAAACTACCTTTCCATTATAGTCCATTTTGTCACACTTATGGAAAGTCCCTAAACTTGGATATCTTGCCATCCATTATGCTTTGCATCAATCCCCTGAAAGGATAAAAGAAAAACTGTTTCCAAAAGTTATAATAATCCTAGATTACATTGCCTCAAAACCTTAGTTTAAGGTCCCATCACACTTACTTTCTTGACAAACTGCGATGATGCAGGTTGAACACATGAAATTTACGTTGCTCAACATAAACTGCCTTTACCATAAGTGCGATGACACTAGAAAAATGAGGAAAAATAAGATATAGTTTTGAAGTTTCCTCTTTGCGACGCTTCAGGAGTCGATTCTTCCATTTATTGTTGAAGATGATCTCAAATTCATACTAGTAAGGTTTTATACTTTATCCCATGGACCTTATCCCCTTTCAAATTGGATCTAACCCTAGTATGGTGAATCTAAAACTTCCTCATTTTTATTATAAAATAAACACTTGCTATAGAGTAGGGGTTGGCTTTTGGAGACTCTGATTCTTTCCCTTATGCTTATTATTTAGCTTTGGAGGTCCATAATCCATCCTTAGATATTGATGATATTTGAGGCTTATCATTGTGGCAAATAAAGGACGAGAAGGATGGGAGAGGTTAACAATATCAAGGCCTAAAAAGGGTTGTAATATTTCTCTATTGCTATTAATAATGATCAAGTGCTCAAAAAAAAATCTTAGAATTCAAAGTTGTCAGAACAGTGTAAAACCTGAAAGACGGTGTAGTGCTTGTCATCCTGAATCTGGTGCAACTTGTTTCACACGAAACAAACTTCGTATGATCCTAGAAACATGTTCTATTCATTTTCCTAAATAGGTGAATTTAAAAAGAAATGCAGATAGCTGAGTCAGTAGTCCGTAATGCTGACGTGGCACTAACTGGGCATGCCTACATGGCAAGGTGACTGTGCAAGTGATGTTTGACCTCCGGCAAATGGTGTGGTGCCAAGTGGCACATTGTTATTGGTGATGAGTTTGATAGGATGGTTGGTGTCCAACCAAAGGCTGCCACGTGGCCCAGCTAGCGGCTACCATGTGGTAGCCCGATGGCCACCAAAAATTCATTTAAGGTTAGGATAGCAGCGGCGAGGGTCGAACCTATGATCTCCAGGTGACAAGATCAATCCCTTGCCAATACGCCATCGTTTAGTTCTTATTAAACTATGGTTTCTATGTATATTTAAAGTTTATGTGTTGCATCATCCAAGGAAAGGGCAAGCCATGGGGGCTAGCCCTTGGGCGCGCCACCCAATATGACCACCAATAGAGCGGAGTGGGGGTCTAGCCAGCGGGGGTGGGCCGTTGGCCTTAGCCCCGAGTATGTGGCCCCCATGTAGCCCAAAATTTTTGAATTTTAGGCCTTATAGGACATTTAATTTTTCTGATAATTTCACCCAGAATTAGGTGAAATTGTCTCTTAGTTAGCGGAATTGGGGGCGAATTTGTATGATGGTGCCATATTTTGGGGGAATTGAGGTGTGATTAGGAGAAAGACTTGGGGAAACCATAACTTCTTTAGTTTTTTACCAAATCAAGAGCAGAAAGAGGCTAGACATGCATTTTTGGGCATTTCGAAGCCATTGGAATAGATTTCAGAGCTATCTGAGCATTTTAAACTGATGTATTCACACTTTTTAGCATAATAGAGAGGGCCAAGCCATTGAAAGTTGGACCAAGGAGACATAGCCTAGGCTGGGTGAACTCCTTCATCATGTGCTGTCATGATACTATTTTGGTAATGTTCATGTTTGTTATATGCTATTGTTCAATAATTTTTTTATGTTAATTTGTACATGTAATTTACATAAAAATAGTTAAAAACTGATGTTTAAAATTGCAATTAACCTCATGAATCCTTAATCACTTTTACATATTCTGAAGAGGAATTTAGCACAACAAAACTAATTTTTACATTCGGATCAAGTTTGGTATGAAAGCTCTTAGTTTTCTTTGTGAAAAGAGGATTTAATTGTTTGCAAGTGAATATGATGCTTACAAGGTTGAAGCTCAAGAGAGGAGAATGGAAGCCGGTTGAATGTCTAGAAGTTGGGTCAAGGAGGAGTGCAAGGTTGCCACAATATCCACCACCAATTCTACCAAAAATTGTAGTTGATGCTTTAGTAAGCATGCCACATGAGGGAGAGCCTGAAAATATGGCAGAGGATGAGAAGGATTTTAGGAATGCTTTCTTTGACATGACATAAATGGTGAAAGTCCTCTATGAAGAGAGGAATACCAGACTGCAGGGTGAAAGCTCCAAGCCTCCAAAAGGAGAAGGTTCTTCAGGAGGAGGAGGTAATGGAAATGGAGGTAAACCTCCACCCTCTCCACCATCATCTTCATCTTCATCTTCATAGGCATCTTCACCCTCTTCCACTAATACAACCCTTATACTCATCAACATCCCTTAAAAAGAATTGGTAAAACACCCCTGTTAAAACTTGATGTTAAATTTGAATTGCTTGTGTATAATGGTGAAGTGAAAGCATAGAAGCTTGACAATTGGGTTCATTAGTTGGATGTCTATTGTATATTTCAAAACCTTCAAGGTGATGACATAAATATTCAGCTAGCTTCCTTGAGACTAGAGGGTGCAACACTAGTATGTTGGGAATGCAAGACAAAAGAAGAGATAAAAAAACATGGTAAGATCTAAATTTCTTGATCTAATTTCATTGTTGTAATTAAAATACAAGTTTACCCTCTGGCATATATGCAGAAAGCCATCATGAATTGGAAGAAATTTAGACAGCTTAAAGGTCAAAATGTGCAATATTACACCCAAGAATTTAGAAGAAGGTCTCTAATGTTCTAGGTGTAGATTTGCAATCACAAGACACGTTGTTGAAGTATATAGGGGGTTTAGAAAGTTACATTAAGCATACTATCCTCATATTTAATCCAAATAATATAGATGAGGTGTGTGTGCAAGCCACTCATCTTGAGGCAAGAGGGAAAAATACTCTAGAAGAGGGTAGTAAAAATCCATTTAAGGGTAAAGGAAAATAAAAGGGTTTCAAAGGGAAAGGAAAGAAAAATGCATCCATTAAGAGGAAAGGAGATAAAATAACATGCAAGCATTATTCCAAAGAGGGTAATGGTGAAGCTCATTGTTGGAAGCTTCATCCTGAGATGAAACCAAAGAAATTCGATAACAAGGGAAAACAAAAGACAACTACAACCACTCAATGGGAATTGGGATCCGATTCGGGTGAGGAAACTCAAAATTACAACCATGGGTATGAAAGGAAAAGGATCCATTGCTAGAACTATTACTTCAAATTTGCATAATGAAGCTCCAAATTAAAAGAAGAGGATAGAACTTTTTCTCATAAGGGTAATCTCAAAACATAGCAAAATTGATACTCTTTTTGATAGTGGCTCTCAATCCAACCTCATCTCTGAGAACATTGTCAAAAGTTTAAACTTGGAAACTAGTCCACATCATAAACCATATCCGTTAGGATGGGTGTGTGACAATGCACAATTGTAAGTAACTAGAAAGTGTAAATTGAAATTCGACATTACTGCAAACTTCATAGATGAAGTGGAACTTGATGTTATGCCATTAGACATATGTGGTATAGTTTTGGGAAGCCCATATCTCTATGACAAAAAACCTATCTTCCATAGACATGAAAAAAAATATCATTTGTTCAAACATGGAGTAGAATACATTGTAAGAGCACATAACAAGACACTAAATATTTCACTTGTAAATGCAGGACAAATAAAAAGACTAGTGAATTCTAGCAAGAATTTTGTGCTTCTAATGATCAAACCCAAGAATGATATTGATAATGAATATTTTTAAGCTTGTGACTCAAGATTGAAATCTGAATTGGTTGATGTTGTTAACCAATATGATGATATTTTTCAGGAACCAAAAGTATTTCCTCCCAAGAGAGGAATCCAACATGAGATACAGTTGTAGTAAGATAGTCCTCTTCCTAACATTGGCATGTATAGGATGTCAGCGATGGAAAGTGCAGAAATTAAAAAGGAGATTAAAGATTTGTTTGATAAAGGGATCGTCAGGCCAAGTTCTTCGCCATATGGTTCACGTATTTTTTTGGTGCCAAAGAAGGATGAAACAGGGTGCATGTGTGTGGACTTCCGTGCATTGAACAATATTATGGTAAAGAACCATTACCCAATGCCTAGAATAGATGATTTACTTTATCAATTGAAAAATGCAAATTATTTTACCAAGTTGGACTTAAGGAGTGGCTACCATCAAATTAGAATTGTTGAAGGATACATTTGGAAGACATCATTCAAGACAAAACAAGGTTTTTCTGAATGGTTATTGATGCCTTTTGGTTTATGTAATGCTCTTGATACCTTCATGCATGTGATGAATAATGTGTTGAGGCCATTTCTTGATGAGTTTTTTATAGTCTACTTAGATGAAATATTAATTTGCAATAAATCTCATGATGAACATGTCATGCATGTGAGAAAAGTACTTGATGTCTTAAAGAAAGAACAGTTGTATTCAAAGATGTCAAAGTGTGAGTTTGGAAAATTTTCTTTAGTTTACTTGGGCCATATTGTTCGAGGAGGTGAGTTGAAAATATCTCCCTCCAAGGTTTATGTCATTTTGAATTGGCCAAGGCCCAAGATAGTTACTAAGGTAAGATTTTTTTTGTGAGCAACCCAATATTGGAGGAAATTCATTGCTAACTTTTATTCTATAACAACTCCTTTACATGCATTGACTAGTGTGAAAATAGTTTTTCAGTGGGGAGGCAAACAGCAAAAGGCCTTTGGTGAATTGAAGGAAAATATCAGTTCATCCCTAATACTTGCACTTCCAGACTTGAGATAGTCATTTGAGATCTAGATTGATGCTAGTGACTATTCCATGGGTGCAATCCTCATGCAACATGGTAAGCCTAAATGTTTTCATTCAGATTGGTGCAGTGATTAATTATCCTACATATGACAAGGAATTGTATGCATTGGTGCAAAGTGTGAAAAAGTGAATACACTAATTGATGGGTAAAGAAACAATCATTCACAGTAATCATCAGCCATTGCAATACTTGCAATATCAATATAATTTGCAACAATCAAGGCACTTCTGATGGATGGGTTTTCTGTTCACATTATGACACAGATTTGGCACTATGACACAGGTGTTGTCCTTGATGGCAACTCTCACAGATGACAGATCACAGTTCAGGCTCACAGAATGAAGAAAGAAAGGTATATGCAGGTTCCCATTGACCAAGCCGCGTGTACATGTGGGTTTGCAGACCAAAATGTGCGTATGAGCATACACACACACTTTCATGAAAGGAAAGGCGTGTACATGTTGGAAAACTTGGTTTTGGTCTATGGTATTTGGACCATGGTATTGTGATCCATGGTATTGGTCCAAGGTATCTTGTCCGAAGTGTTGACCCCAAGTATTTGGTCCAAGGTATTGATTCTAAGTGGTTTTGGACCATGGTATTGAGCAAGGCCTAAGACTATAAAAGGAGGAGAAGATCATTAGGCAAAGTTACTCATGAATTGAATATCTAATGAAGAGCAAGATCTAGTATACAGGTGATTGGGTTATGGTGCATAGCTGGATCTAAATCAAGGATGAACCTGAGCGCTTGGTGAAGGATAAGTTCTATTGATGGTTGAAGATCTTAAGGCTTGAAGAGAAGTATCTTTGTGTGGTTTTGATCTTTTATCTGAATAATTGGTGCATGTCGTAATCTGTAAATATGATGATCTGGGTATAACTGATGTCTGAATAATTGTAGAGGTTAAAATAATCATTTACAGAACTGTACACAAGTTCATTATAGCAAAGGTGCATATACACACTGGTTCATCATTTTGAAAGTGTGTATATACAAGTTTTCCTTGATACAAGTGCGTATGCACGCAGGTTCATCACATTGAAGTAGCGTACACCTCATAAAATATGCTTTAGCTACTTCTAATTGTTGTTGTAGTGTTTCGGGTTCTGGCTTGGGTTCTGGTTACTGTTACTGTATTCTAGTTACAACATTCAGAGAAGTGATTATTTGATTCAGTTTTTGGTTGGTGCAAAGAAGATAGGTTGATGCAGATATATTTGACACTTGATTGATGTTATTGATTGATCCAGTCTGAAAATTTATGAAATGTCGTCCCTAGAATAAAAGAGAAGGTTGTAGCCTTCTGTAGGTCAGCACCTACATACTAGTACATCAGCTAGTACAAGAGCTAGGGGGTTGTAGCTCCCTTCCAGGAGAAGCTGGAGAACGAGAGAAGGTTGTAGCCTTCTGCAGGTAGAAGCCTGCGTACTGGTATAAGATTGCACCAGTACAAAATATTGTAAAAAGAAGTTTCTTATTAAAAGAAAGATAGAGACGATTACAGTAGGTGGTTTTCACCCACATTGGGTTTCCACCTTATATCTTGTGTTCATGTGTGTGACTATCAGTTCTATTTTTACTGCTCCTGGTTACTGTTTATATGGTTTTGATGCACGTATTAAAGATCAACTTATGAAGAATTAACTAAATTATAAGTTTACATGGTATACACTAGTTGCCTTATGTATAGTTGTGTATACACGCAAGTTTCATTAACTGAAGTAGCATATATGAATCAGAATATGGAAATGAAATATTATTGACTTGCTAATACTGATTCACCCCCCCTCTTAGTATTATTTCCAACAATTGGTATCAGAGCAGGTCCTTCAGAAGAAGCTTGATCGCTTGAAGGAAGATCTATCATCATGAGTACCTATGAAAGAGAGGGATCCATTAGACCACCAATCTTTGATGGGATAACTTCATATATTGGAAGGTAAGAACCACAACCTATCTTCAATCTCTTGGAACAGATGTTTGGGAATACGTGGAATGAGGATACACATTTCCATAAGCAATTCCTACAGATACGGCAGGTAAAAAGTAGTATGTAACAAATTCCAAAGATGTCAATACATTATTGGGGAGTCTGTCACAATCATAATTTGTCAAGGTTATGCAGCTCAAAACTGACAAAGAAATATGGGACAAGATCAGTCTAATCTATGAAGGAGATGATCAGGTAAAACGTGCAAAACTACAATCTCTCAGAATTCAATATGAAACTCTCAAAATGCACAATGATGAAAGTATAGCTAATTACTTCTTACGTATAGATGAGATTGTTAATCGCATGAAAATATTGGGTGAAGAGATAAAAGAAGTTACTGTAGTTGAAAAGGTTTTAAGATCCTTGTCTTCTAAGTTTGAATCAAAAGTTTTTGCCATAGAGGAAAAGAAAAATCTTCAGAGTATTACTATGACACAGCTGCACGGAATCCTAACTGCTTTCGAAATGAGAAAAGGGGGTCCATCAAATATGAGAGAAGTCGCATTCAAAGCTTCAGGAATAGAAGAACTCAATGAATTAGGACATATTTCAGAAGGAGAGGAAGAAGAAAAGTTTGTCAAGAACCTTCAACGGGGTTCTAGAATATTCAGAGGTAAGATGCCTTTCAAATGCTTTTCTTGTGGAAGAGTCGGTCATTATGCGGCCAAATGTCCTCATAAAGATAAGCTTGATAAATGTTAGGAATCAACAAAATGGAATAGAAAACAGAATGTAAGTAAGAAGAGCTATTATATGCATGAAGATAGCGATGGTTTATCAAATAGTGATGAACATGAACATGGTAATGACTATAGAATTCTGATGGCTTTTGAAGATGATGATCTCTTGGATGGTTTAGATGAAGATGGTCTTTATGAAGAAATTTCTAAACTTAAAATTTGTTTAGAAGAAAAGACTATGATTATAGATACTCTGACATACCAACTTGTTGAAAGGGAAAAACACAATGAAAAATTAGAATGTGAAATTGTGGGTCTAAGAAATAATATTGAGAAAACAAAAACTCTCAATCTCAGATTTTCTAAAGGATCAGAATCTTTAGATGGAATTATCAAAGTGCAACATTCTCCTCTGATAAAGACAGGTCTTGGATATATTGAAGAAGCATCTCAAGCACAGAAGCCATCAACCTCCAAAAGCTATCTTGATGCAGCAAGGAGAAGGGAACAGTTTGACAATCGTCAGCAAAGGCATAAAGTAGATCACCAAGTAAATTGGGTTCAATCTACTTCAAGGATGAACAGAAGCTACAACCAACCTCAGGTAAATCATATTCAATTTGCTTCAAGAATGAATGCTAATGGAAACTTCAATCACTAGGTCAGTTGGTTCGATAATCGTAGGAATTTCTTTAATGGCCAATGTTTTTCATGTCATAACTTTGGACACAAAGCTACTCAATGTGTTGCTTACAAGACCATCATGACTAGAGAAGCACGAAATCAAAGGAATGTGACTGGGATCATGAAAAGGACCTACAATAACTTTTTTTCTCTTGAAAATGAAATAGAATGCTCTATCTGTAACAACTTTAGTCATGAAGATTTTGAATGCAAAAGTAAATTTCGGCAAACATCTCAGAAGCCACAAACTTCATTAGGTCCCAAAACATGGAGAGAAAAAGAACTGCAAACAGAAATATGTGGTATAGCCTTGTATGCAAAAGGATAAGAAAATTAGTGGTACATCGATAGTGGATGCTCGAAACACATGACAGGTGATAAAGAAAAACTTCAGTCATATAATGCCTTAGAAAAGGAAAAGAAGGTCTCATTTGGAAATGACACTCCTGCAGTCATAAAAGGTAAAGGCTCTATTCTCTTAAAATAAAAGGTTAAAGCTGGGAATGTTATGTATGTTGATGGCCTAAAGCATAATCTATTGAGTGTCGGTCAAATGTATGATCAAGGAAATGCGGTAGTATTTCGATCAAATGGATGTGTTGCTCGTGAGCTTAATACAGGAAAAACAACGATCAAAGGTATAAGAACTCCAAATAACCTATACATACTCAAGGGATGACAGCAACAATGTTATCTAAGAAAAGATGATGAACATTGGCTATGGCACAGAAGATTGGGGCATCTAAGCTTCTCTCAAATAAGAAAAGCCTACAGATACAAGGTTGTTCATGATCTTCCAGATATTAGCATTCCAGAAAATACAATATGCAAATCATGTCAATTTACTAAGCAAACCAAAGCTTATTTCCCTGAGAAGGAAGGATCAGCTAGTAAGCCTCTTGAACTTGTTCATACTGATTTATGTGGTCCATCAAGGAAAAAGTCACCTCGTGGAGAACAATACTTTATATTGTTCATTGACGACTTTTCCAGAATGTGTTGGATAGGACTTATAAGGCATAAAGATGAAGCATTTGAGAAGTTCAAAGCCTTCGAAGTGTTGGTTGAAAATGAATCAGATCGCAAAATCAAATGCCTTAGGTCTGATTGAGGAGGGGAATTTACCTCAGATGAATTCTTCGACTTTTGTGAAGAACATGGAATAAAAGGGAATTCTCTACGGCAAGGACTCCTCAGCAAAATGGAGTGGTAGAAAGAATGAACATAATTGTTCAACAAATGGCTCATGCCATGCTAGATGAGTCTGGAACTCCTGCAACCTTTTGGGGTGAAGTTGCATTTGCTGCCGTCACTATTCTCAACAAAACAAACGTTCGGGTAAATAGCACTCAATCTCCACATGAACTTTGGTATGGTAAGACTCCTACTGTAAAATACTTCAAAGTTTTTGGAAGCAAATGTTACATCAAAAGGACTGATGAAAACCTTGGCAACTTTGAACCTAGAGTAGATGAAGGCATTCTCCTTGGTTACTCTTCCCGAAGTAAAGGATATATGTGTTATAATAAAAGACTTGGAAAAATTGTTGAAAGTATTGATGTTGTGGTTGATGAAGTGGGTAAAAATCCAAAGCAGGTAAAAACCGAAGATTATGAAGAAGATGAGGATTATCCTTCCCCGTCAAATCAAACTAATTCTGAAGAAGAAACCAATGAAGCACTAGAAGAATAGATAACGGTAGAAGAAAAGACTCCATCCAGGTATGTGCAGAAAAATCATCTAGAGACTCAAATTTTCGGACAGAAAGAGGCAGGTGTGTAGATAAGAAGAACTATTATAGAAGCTTCAAGCTATCTAGAATTTCTTTCCACCATCAAACCTCAAAATGTACATGAATCATGCAAAGATGAATGTTGGGTCAAGGCCATGAATGAAGAACTTGAGAAAATTAAAAAGAACAATACTTGGGAATTAGTTCCTAGACCTCATGATAAGAATATCATAGGAACCAAATGGATATTCAAAAACAAGCTGAATGAAAATGGAAAAGTTATTAGAAACAAGGCTAGACTTGTTTGTAAAGGATATGCTCAACAAGAAGGTATAGATTTCGAAGAAACTTTTGCACTTGTTGCTAGACTTGAAGCCATAAGAATGTTCCTTGCTCTTTCTAGCTTTCAGAACTTCAAAGTATACCAAATGGATGTAAAATTTTCCTTTCTTAATGGAGACTTAGAAGAAGAAGTATATTTTGAGCAACCAAGTGGATTCATCCTTGGAAATGATCCAAAACTTGTATGCAGACTCAGAAAGGCTCTCTATGGTCTAAAACAAGCTCCAAGGGCCTGGTACTATCGTCTTGACAAATACCTCTATCAACAAGGTTTTTCAAAAGGATCAGCTTATAGCAATCTATACAAAGATTGACAATGATAAATTGCTAATACTTGTTGTGTATGTTGATGATATCATTTTTGGTAACAATGAAGAAGCCATGAGTCAAAAATTTGCTTTAGTAATGCAGAAAGAATTTGAAATGTCCCTGCTTGGTGAGCTCACATATTTTCTTGGTTTACAAGTTCAACAAAATAAAGATGGTATTTTTCTATCACAAACCAAGTACCTCAAGCAGATCTTGAAAAAATATGGCATGGAAGATTCTAAACCAGTATGTACCCCTATGGTAACAGGATGCAGTCTCAGCTCAAATGATGAATTAGCAACAGTACATTAACCTACCTACATATCCATGATTGGAATTCTGCTTTATCTAATAGGTACCTGACTAGACATCATGCATGCAGTGGTAATAGTTGGAAGATTCCAAGCAAATCCAAAGGAATCACACCTTTAAGCAGTCAAAAGGATTTTCAAATATCTTCAAGGAACACAAAACTTTGGTTTATGGTATCCTAGGGATACAGATCTTACACTTCATGCATATACATATGCAAATTGGGCAGGAAGTGTGGATGAAAAAAAAAGCACTAGTGGTGGTGCATTTTATATGGGTTCCAGATTAGTATCTTGGTTCAACAAGAAACAAAGTTCAATTGCATTATCTACAACTGAAGAAGAATATGTGGTTGTCGCATCTTTATGCACACAACTCCTTTGGATGATGCAAACATTGCAAGACATTTAGATCACATGTACTCCACCCATCTCCATTCTATGTGATAATACAAGTACAATCAGTATTTCAAAGAATCCAGTCATGCATTCCAAGACCAAGCACATACCTATCAAATATCATTTTCTCTGTGAAAAAGTGCTTGAACAAAAGGTCAAATTGGAGTATGTTCCCTCCAAAGAACAAGTTGCTGATATATTCACCAAACCACTGCCCAGAGAGACATTTGAATATCTCAGACAGAAGCTGGGAGTAGTTGATGCATCATCTTGCTGTTGAAACTTATTTGTTTTAGAGAAAAGTGGTTGTACACGAGTTTCATGAAGCATATCCGCGTACATACGCCGGTTGCTGTGGCTACAGTCACGTATATGATAGTTGGAAGAAAAATAGTGGGCCAGTCTCAGGATGAAAAGCGTCTGATATGGGTCTGACAGTGATCATCTGGCATAGGTTCAAGGGGAGCATATACATATAATAATGCATTGTTGGAATTATCTTAGAAGATCTTGGTACAAATTCACAACTGTTTTGTTTCAAGTGGAATAGGTTCACGGGGAGATCATGGTTGCTAGTCTGGATGGTGATTGATAGATGTTGCTGGTGATAGTTGCTGATGACTATCATGGTCTTGTTTTAGATATTTGGTCTCTATGTCTTGTATATGTTTTATTGTCAAGGTCATGTAACGACCTATTTTGTTTCCCAACTATGCATGGGATGGATGATGTAATGTTCTTATTCTGTCATGTATAAACATTTGGTATATCCCCACTTGGTTGGCTAGATGAGTCAATCTTGGTATATCCCCACTTGGTTGGGTGATGGATGTATATATGAGTCTTTGGTGATAGGAAGGTCATTTATGATGTATAGAGTCATGTTCTTCTTGTAGAACATCTTTTTGCAGACTTTGCTTACAGTCAGGGGGAGCATGGACAACACACTTCAGCATATCAGAGAATTTAGCATGTACTGAAGAGGAGCATAACCCTTTGCCCTTGATGAAGAAGGGGGAGAGTGACTTGGGGTTGCCATCAAGTCAAAAGGGGGAGATTGTTGGCATTATGACATAGATTTGGTGCTATGACACAGGTGTTGTCCTTGATGGCAACTCTCACAGATGACAGATCATAGTTCAGGCTCACAGAATGAAGAAAGAAAGGTATATGCAGGTTCCCATTGACCAAGCTACGTGTACACGTGGGTTCGTAGACAAAAAAGTGCGTATGAGTGTGCACACACACTTTCACAAAAGGAAAGGCATGTACATGTTGGAAAACTTGGTTTTGGTTCGTGGTATTTGGACCATGGTATTGGTCCAAGGTATCTTGTCCGGAGTGTTGACCCCAGGTATTTGGTCCAAGGTATTGATTTTAAGTGGTTTTGGACCATGGAATTGAGCAAGGCCTAAAACTATAAAAGGAGGAGAAGATCATTAGGAAAAGTTACTCATGAATTGAATATCTAATGAAGAGCAAGATCTAGTATACAGGTGATTGGGTTATGGTGCACAGCTGGATCTGAATCAAGGATGAACCTGAGTGCTTGATGAAGGATAAGTTCTATTGATGGGTCAAGATCTTAAGGCTTGAAGAGAAGTATCTTTATGTGGTTTTGATCTTTTATCTGAATAATTGGCACATGTCATAATCTGTAAATATGATGATCTGGGTATAACTGATGTTTGAATAATTGTAAAGGTTAAAATCATCATTTACAGATCTGTACTCAGGTTCATTATAGCAAAGGTGCGTATACACGTTGGTTCAGCATTTCAAAAGTGTGTATACGTAAGTTTGCCTTGATACAAGTGCGTATGCACGTAGGTTCATCACATTGAAGTAGCGTACACCTCATAAAATATGCTTTAGCTACTTCTGATTACTATTGCAGTGATCTGGGTTCTGGCTTGTGTTCTGGATACAACATTCAGAGAAGTAATTTTTTGATTCAGTTTTTGGTTGGTGAAAAGGAGATAGGTTGATGCAGATATATTTGACGTTTGATTGATGTTATTGATGGATCTAGTCTGAAAATTTATGAAACGTGGTCCCTGGAAGAAAAGAGAAGGTTGTAACCTTCTGTAGGTTAGCACCTACATACTAGTACATCAGCTAGTACAAGACCTAGGGGGTTGTAGCTCCCTTCCAGGACAAGCTGGAAAATGAGAGAAGGTTGTAGCCTTCTGTAGGTAGAAGCCTGCATACTGGTATAAGACTGCACCAGTACAAGATATTGTAAAAAGAAGTTTCTTATTAAAAGAAAGATAGAGACGATTGTAGCAGGTGGTTTTCACCCACATTGGGTTTCCACCTTATATCTTGTGTTCATGTGTGTGACTGTCTGTTCTGTTTTTACTGCTCTTGGTTACTGTTTATATGTTTCCGATGCACGAATTAGAGATCAACTTATGAAGAATTAACTAAATTATAAGTTTACAGGGTATACGCTAGTTGCCTTATATACAGTTGCGTATACACGCAAGTTTCATTAACTGAAGTAGCATATATGAATCAAAATATGGAAATGAAATATTATTGACTTGCTAATACTAATTCACCCCCCCCCCCGCCTTTCAGTATTATTTCCAACATTTTCTTCAACAATTCCACTTGGTAATAAGGTATCAGAAATGTATCTACAATAAAGTTGCTGATATGATTTCTAGTCCTATTATTAGTGGAGCTACTCTACTCAAGCATAATTCTATTTTGCATGAAAGCTATATTGAGTAGTATGCATTAGACAATGACTTTCAGGATGTTTATGCAATCTTAAGTCAAGGTAACCAAGTAGAGGAATTGGATTATCATTTGCATGATAATTTGTTGTACCTTCTTGGTAAGCTTTGTATTCCACAAAGAGAAAAGGTTAACGTTATAAGAGAGGCACATACTTCTCTTCTTGCTGGTCATTTTGGTGTAAGTAAGATAGTGGCACATCTAGAGAGGAATTTTTATTGGCCTCATATGCTTGAAAGTTTGTCACATTTTATTAAAGGATGTTCATTACGTGCAGTTAGTAAGCCTAGAAATAGGATGTTAGCATTGTACACACCACTTCCGGTACCTTCACGACCGTGGGAGAGTGTTTCTATGGATTTTGTAGGAGGTATTCCATTGTCAAAAAGAGGTCATGATTATTTGTATGTAGTTGTGGATAGGTTCAACAAAATGTGTATTTTGATGCCATGTAGAAATCAAATTATAGCTGAACAAACTACTCAGTTATTCTTTCAGAATGTATGGGTGCATTTTGGATTGCCCACATCCATTGTTAGTGATCGAGATTCTCTCTTTGCTGGGAACTTTTGATCAAGCTTGTGGGGATTTATGGACACACAATTGAAAAAGAGTACAACATTTCATCCAAAAACAGATGGTAAAATAGAGGTGGTGAATAGGACAGTGATACATTTTCTTCGTGGCTATTGCAACAACCATACTAAGTTGTGGGATGAACATTTGCACTACATCTAGCATGCTTACAATAGGGCCAAGCACTCTTCAACTCAAACATCGCCATTTGAAGCATGTTTGGGATGCTTTCCTAAGTCTCCTTTGGATCTCATTTTTGGAAATAATGTTGCTATTGATGGTCATAGTGACATAGAAAAAGCAAGAAGGTTCATTGAAAATATCCAACTGGTACACCAAAGAGTTCAAGAATAGATGGAAAAGAGCCAAGGCAAGTACAAAGAAAGGCACGACAAGCATCGGGTACATCACAAGTTCCAAGTTGGTGATGAACTTTGGCTTCACATTAGCAAAGAGAGGTTCCAAAGAGAAGCTAAAAAACTGAAACCAATTAGATATGGTCTAATCATAATTCTGGAAAAGATTGGTGACAATGCCTTCATGTTGGATTTTCCTTCATATATGCAAATTTATGTTCTTGTTAATGTGGAAAATTTAAGGTTGTATGAGCTTCCTTTGATTGAAGATCAAGGAGAGAATGTTCAAATTCCTTCCATTGAGGAGTTTTCTCCTAAAAACATTGATGAACTACAACAAGACACCATTCTTGACAAAAGAAAAAGGTCTTTAAAATGAGGGAATGCGGATTACCTTCGCGTGGGGCTCAAAGGAAAGGTGAGGGAACTATATCCTCACCTGATGAATAATTAAAAGTGATCTTTTGGTGTCTAAAAGCTTCCAGTGGGGAGGAATGATCAGGTGTTAAACAAACGAGCTCAAAATTCAAAGTTGTCGGATCAGTGTGGAACCTGAACAACTGCATAGTGCTCGAAATCCTAAATCCGATGCAACTCATTTCACACGAAACAGATTCCATATGCTCCCAGAAACACTTTCTGTTTAGTTTCCTGAACAGGCAAATTAAAAAAAAAATGTAGACAGCCTAGTCAATAGTCTGCACTGTTGATGTGTTGCTGACTGGGCATGCCTACGTGGTAGGGTGACTGTGCAAGTGATGTTTGACCTGTGGCGAATGGTGTGGTGCCAAGTGGCACGTTGTTGTTGGTGATGATTTGGATGAGTTTGATTGGATGGTTGGTGGCCAGCCACAGGCTACCATGTGGCCCAGCCAGGGGCCTCCATGTGGCAGCCCAATGGCCACCAAAAAATTGTTTAAGGTCTGGGCAATAGTAGCGGGGGTCGAACCTGTGACTTCTAAGCGACAAGACCAAGCCCTTTCCAATATGCCATCATTTAGTTCTTATTAAACTATAGTTTCTGCGCATATTTAAAGTTCACATGTTGCAGCATCCGAGGAAAGGGCCAGCCACAGGGGCTAGCCCTTGAGCGTGCCACCCAATATGACCACCAGCGGAGTGGAGTGGGGGCCCAGCGGACAGGGTGGGTTGTTCGCCTTAGCCTCTGACACGTGGCCCCCATGTGGCCAAATTTTTTTGGATTTAAGGCATTATATGACATTTAATCTGTCCGATAATTTCACCCATAATTAGGCGAAATCAACACTCGATTAGCGGAATTGGGGGTGAATTTGTAAGATGGTGCCAAATTTTGGGGAAATTGAGGTGCGATTAATAGAAAGACTTGGGCAAGCCATAAATTCTTTAGTTTTTGACCAAATCAGGAGTAGAAATAGGTTAGACAGGAATTTTTGGGCATTCTGGAGCCATTGAAATAGGTTTCAGAGCTATTTGAGCATTGTAAATTGATGTATTTACACGTTTGAGCATAATAGAGAGGGCCAAGCCATTGGAATCTGGACCAAGGAGATGCAGCCCAGGCGAGGTGAACTCATTGATCATGTCCTTTTGTGATACTATTTTGGTGATGTTCATGTCTATTATATGTTGTTGTTCACTTAGTTTTTTTATGTTAATTTGCACATGCGATTTACAGAAAAACACTCAAAAATTGATGTTTAAACTTGCAATTAACCTCATGAACCCATATGCACTTTTACATATTCCGAAGAGAAATTTACCACAACAAAACTAATTTTCCCATTAATATCAAATACAAAGTGCATTGTTTCTCCCATACACTATGCATTTACTTTTACATGTGTATAATAAGATTTCTTGATCTCTTGTTTAGAGTTATTTGAATATATCATATTTTCTATTTTGGCATATTTGCTTGTTTTGGTTGATTTGGAGGTTCCACTTTTGCAAGTCAATGTTGGAGCTTGAGTGAAGAAGTGAGGAGAACAAGGAAGATTACATTGGATTCCAAGTAAGTATTCTTGTTATGATTCAAATATCTCTATGGGAAGACATTGTATTTTGTCTAATTGTTTCTAGGTTAAGCCACTAAACCTAGGGAGATCACTTCTATTTGCAGAAGTGATTTATCCATGAAACAACTTGGCATCTCCACCAGGGATGAGCTATTATTCAATGCTTTTATTTCCTGGCCTTTTAGGAACTTGATAGGAGACCATTTTTTCTTGTTTAGACTGTAATTTGACTTTAGAATACTGAATTCGAGCTTAGTTAGGGTTTTTAACTCACTTTTTCTATGAATTATCCCATTTCACTTGTCATTTTGTGACAATGCGACTCATCACAATTTTAATATGTATTAGGTGTAACACAACATTGTTTTATTTCATGGAAGCTACAATGAAGCATTGAAAGTGCACTACAGTGCAGTTTTTCTGTTCATTAATTAAAAACCATTGCACTAGTGTCTATAGCTTGCCTTCAATGATGCTTGGAAAATGAAAAAAATAATGCTTCCCTATCTCACTTTGAAATTTGTCTTATTTTTCATTATTTTCTGAGGTTTTGGTTTGTCTTACTCTCTGTAAAGCCAAAATTTGTGTGAAATTTGAGTTTGATTTCTCTTTGGTAGGAATTTTCTTTCTTTATTGTAAATTATATGTTTTTTGCAATACGACTTGATTATTGATTCATTAAAGGACATTTTCATACTTTTGTAGTTAGCTATTCAAATTGATTTTGTTTCAGTAATCTATCCATAGATTCAATTTTCTTTGCATTGAAAATTCATTAAAAACAAAGAGAAGAGAAATCTAATTTTGTTATGCATTAGGACTTTAAAATTGCAAAATTGGAATAATATCTTTGAAGTTCATGTTTGTGAGATTTTTTTTGCATTGTTTAATTGACACCTTTTCTTTTCTCTAGTTAGATATTCGTTGAATTGAAAAGAGTTCTCTCATATTAGCTGAATTTTAGGAATCTAGGTGAATGTTTCACTTTTACAGTCAAACATAAACCTTAATCAAAGAGAAACATTTTAAATTTACAAATGACTCTAAGGAGCATTTGAAACAATAAAAAACACATTTAGTTGGTCTATGCTAGAAGACTTATTCTGATGTCTCTAGATGTAGGAGCTATCATTAACTGTCTATGTTACATTTTGGGGATGGTCGATTTTCCATGTACTTCAAAGTATATAGGATCATTCATCCATGTAAATTTGGGTATATTGGAAGGCGTTCCACATACAATGAGTATATATGAATGCCCCCATCGTATGGTTACGTATTAGACAACACTACCATAGACTGTGCTGCCATGTACCTTTGAGTATATATTGGAAGTCCCCATTAGGTTGCAAAACAACCTTAGGTAATTAAGTCAACCCCCTTGTTGTTTGTGATACACCGAACACAACATTTGGGAAGATTACCTACACTTACTTAATGGTATATTGCAGTTCACAACAACATGGTAATCCCTTCATGCCTAGTGACCCTTTTTAGTGTTACTATTTATTTTGATTAAATTCTCACGTTTTACTCCTTAATAGACCCTAGGTTGAGTGTAATGACAAAAATTCCAAAGTTTTACAGTTAAGGAAACCCCTTTGATGGAAATATTGGTGCTCCTTACATGGTTATGTTGTCCCTTCCTGGAATCACGATAGGTTTACCGGTATGGTTTTTTTTAACCTCATTAGTTTCGAATGTCCTAGATGATTCACAAGCAAGCCCTCCACTACAACACCAACCCTCAAGTTGATCCTTTTCCTTCTTTGCCTGATGAAAGTATTGATGCTAGTAACTAGGAATCTAGGAAGAAGAATAAAAGGAATAAGAAGAAGAAGAAAAATAATCAAGGGGGAAACCAAGCAACCATTGCTATCAATGTGGATAATATTGAAAAGCATTCCAACATGCCTTGTGAAATTAAATTCCCTTGTAAGATTTCTAAGGGTGACCACTTTCTTAGAGATTTCCCTAATTACTAGAAGTGTGGTCCACCAAATCTCATCATCCCTTGTCATCAGCCTCTGGAGATCATGTTGGTAACAAAACATAAAGTAGTGATAATAAGGTTCCTGGGAAAATGGGTAAAGTTAGGCTTCCGTGTAGGTTATGTGAAGGGAGTCATCAAACTCACATTTTCCTTCATATGGTTGAATCCTCCAAATTGTTGGAAAACCTTACCATTTCTCAATAGTGACTTCCAACTAGTCACCGTAAGTTTCCCCTAATCCTCCATTAGTTGATGAGGTGATTGATCTGATTCCATGTTCAGTCAATCCCCTATCTCTGAGCCTGAATCCCATGAGTCCTTTCCCAACCAATCATTGGTTGAGAAAGTGATCAATTTAATTCCATCTCCAATTGATTGTACTCTGCCCTTAGAGAATGAATTTAATACTGCTTAGTTTCTTTTAATACTGCTTAGTTTCTTCCTGTTACTTCAGATCCTACCAAACAAGAGGCCGTTCATCCCATTCTCACAAAACACCATCCAAGTAATGAGGTCATTTACTTTGATTGGAATCAACTGACAGAACCTCATCTCCCTTCTTACATGCATTTCCAATTCATGGTGAAGTCTTGCAATAAAAATATATATCAAACTATTGTAGATTAAGGCACTTTTGTTAGCATTCTATCATTGATTGGTTAGAAAGATTTACGTTTCGCTCAACTTGCATATATTTCTTAACATCTGTTGGCTTTTAATAGAAGAACTAGTGAACCTTTAGGGATCCTTCCTTAAATTACTATTACCTTGGAAGGAAAAACTATTTTTATTGATGTTATGGTAGTTCAAGGCCCCTTGGATTTCAATTTTCTCCTTGGGTGAGACTATCATTATGTCATGAATGCTTTTGTGTCCACACTCTTTTGAGTGATGTTTTCCTCACATGATGGAAACATTGTGACTATTGACCAAGTTTTATTGATTGGTCCTAATTTGACTACCAATCATCCAACTTCGCTAAATGTTCCTAATATGAAAGTGGTATGCCCCTCACCACAAGTTAGTTATGTGGCAACCTATTCCATGTCTGCACCTATCAATGAGGAAGAGTCTCCTTCTAGAGCCTTGGCCTCTTGGGAGCCATGATCAGGATAAATAATACCATGAGCAGAGTTCTTTAACTATGTCAAGCTCATTAAAAAATGAAATAAGTCACCATAAGCATAGTCTCTTCTACATTTCAAGCTCGCATAAAAATGAAACAAACCTTTGAGCATGGTTCTTTTCTTGTGTTAAGCTCATTAAAAGATGAAAAAAATTCCCTCCCGTTGATTTGAATATTTGACTATATCTTGTATATTTTGATTTTGATTATTTTCACTTTATCCCAGAGATGAACCTTCATTTCATCCACCCATATCACATGATCCTCTTCCTTCCTTCCTTGGTGAACATATTTCTATTAGTAATGAACAATTTATTTGAGTCCATGAGAAGAGTTGGTGGATGAAACAAAGCTAGGTGGCATGCCTCTACCATTATGCTAGGGGAAATGTGCTTATCTCAAGTATGGTTTTTCTCTATTTCAAGCTTGTGTAAAAAATGAAACCTATTTCAATATTAGTCTTTGTTCTTTCTCGTGCTTGTAAATACATGAGAATATGTTACCGAGCTTAGTCTTTATTCCTTCTTGTGCTCGTAATACATGAGAATACCTTACCGAGCTTATTATTTGTTCCTTCTACTGCTCGTAAATACATGAGAATAAGTTACTGAGAATAATTTTATCACTTTTTTAGGCTCACTAAAACTTACAAAAAATCGCCCCCCCCCCTGAAGTCCTATTTAAGCTCTTTTCAGACTCCCAAAATATGAAAATATTGTCGAGCACTTTTCTCTTTCACACTCGTTAAATTAAATAAAATTACGTCTTCCTAGTATAAGTTTACCCTTTTATGGACTAGGTTGACTATTTATGAAAAATGAATAATTTAGTCAAACATGACTAAAAGGTTCTCCTGGGTATTGCTTTATGCCTTTTTAGGCCCAAGGGACTAAATTTATGAAAGGGAACCTCTCAGACATTTCTTTTTGGCCTCTTTTCGAAACTATCTAAATATGAAAAATAATCCGGGTTACACCTTTGCTGGGCTCGTAAAACATAAAAAACTTGGGACTTGTCAAGCATGATGAGACTCAACCACTCCTTCCCATGGTTTGTTAAAAATACTCAAAAGGAAAATTGGGGAAACATGGCATCAAACATATTTTTTTGTAGTAAGTCACTCTTGAATGTGACATTCGTTCACCCCTGTGATTGTTTTGGGTTGGGAGATATGGTTGCCTCCTTATTGATTACACCTTATAGAAATTCTTTGTATTTGGTATTTGAGTTAATGCCACTTATTCCATATAAGTTTAGTTGATATTTTCAAGATAAGTCCACCCTTAGTCAAACATTTGTTGCAATACTTACAACCTACTTCATGTCATTCATCCCTGAATGAACTCTACATCATAAAATTCTACCTCAAATCTTGATATTCATTTTTTGTCATTGATGGGGGATACATTAAGGCCCTCCTATCATGAATTTCTTCTTATCGACTTCAATACCATATCTAGGAAGTGGATCTAGAAACTCCCCTCAGTGCCTTTGAACTTGCATACCTCAATGGAAAGTTTCCTCACTTTCAGTGTTAGTTTCTTGTCATTGGCCTTTGACTGAAAGATTCTATACGGTGTTCGACCTCAACTCATTTTATTCACACCAAATAGATTGTGCTTAGTACCTTGAGGTCCATTATCATTATTAGTGGCCTCCCTTGCATATGTTAACGAATTTCATCATTGGTTGGTAACTCGATGGTATTTACCATGCTCGACTTCAACACATCTATTCACATGGTCAAATTCACATTATCGAGTGATGAGATGGAAGACCCTGGATCTAGCTTCATCCATCTAGGCTCTGATTTCAGGATTCATACACAGATCTATGAAGTATCATGGCTATGGTCATATGAAAACTCCTACAAACATGGGTCCATAATGCATAATCAGTGGACATGACTTTAACATTGTACATGTAAAATGGATTATATGTTGAGTATGGGTATGCCTACCTTAGTGGTGATATCATCATAATAATGTATTGTAATAGTTTAATTTTGATTGAACTCAACTAGTAAATATTTGATCCATACATTCCACATGGTAAATCACTTTACTAGTCATCCACAACTTCTAACTTCGTAATTTAGGGGGAAAATTGTTTTATGCCATTTTGTCACACTTATGAAAAAGGCCATGCACTTGAATATTGTTGGCTTGAGGGGGCTTGATCCAGGTTCAGCGTTAGTTAGCCAAACAAATCCCTACACTACTGGCCTTTTTAGCATCAGCCCATGGAGCGCGGACTGAAGTCTCACCCGAAGCAGTATGGGGGGATGTTGGAACCAAGTTTCTACACCCTTGAGATGGTTGTGATGCCAGTTTTTTCCAACTATACCTGCCTTCGTGCAAGTTTCTTATCCCTCTTATCTACCCTTCAGTACCTTCATGAATTGTTACAATTGGCTTCTGCACAGCCCTAACCAAGGGCTGAAGTCCTTTTTCGCTGCTAGGGCAGCGAACTGCAATATCTCCTAAACTGCGCTAAGTATCTTACTTATCTTATTAACATATCTTAGTTAGCTTCGCGTAAACAGATGTTCTTACTTGCGTTCACTTGACCAATACAATCATACACATTCAAGCATCATATAAGCATTAGAAGTGAAATTCATACCCAATATAACAGATGAACAAACAGGAAATAAAGACACAAAAATTATAGAATACTTCTCTTTATTGATAATTCCAGATGATTACATACTTGACTCGCCCTACGCACTCAGCTGCAGGGGTCCGCGCACTTAGCTGCGGACTTCTAGGCCTCTGCGCACTCAGTTGCAGAGTCTCTATCTACTCTATGACCCAAAACTTAGATTTCTACTTCAGAGCTATCTCTCGTACATCATCATTGATTCATCATTATTCCATGATTAATTGTCTCTACTACCTAGAGCTTAGCTCTATTTATACAATCCATGGTCCGAGGACCATGGATAGTTCTTCTACAATTGACATTACATTATCAAAATAAGGGCGGACAACCCTATGACTCTTTAACAACTACGCACTCTGCGCCCACAAAATGAGGAGTCTTTACATAAAATTGGACCAAAATATGGGCTCTTAGCCCCAAAAATTCCCTTGGGGGATCCCGTGCCCAACGGGCCCCCAACACAAACATCGTGACTTGCCCTTGAGTCACTTTTCAGGTGCAGAGATCTTAGTGCAAAGACCTCCCAGCTCTGTTTGGATTGTTGTAACTTTGGCAGCAAACTGAACGACTACCTGCTGGACTTCCTCCATTAGCTACTCAATGACCGCTACTGCTAAACTGCTACCCTGAATCCTCTGCTAAGTTGCTTGCAGTTACACGAGCTTTACTTCAATGGAGGCTATAATTGTATAAGCCTCATTGATCCATGGTTGTATGCGCGCTTTTAAGACCGCTTCTTTGTGCCAAGCAGCATCCACGTGTTCCTTGAGTGCCTTTGCCTGCTACATCTGTTCAAGCCTTTGTGTAAGGGAAACCATCTGTGCAGTCCCTTTTACCTCGTCATACCTCTGTTGTAGCTTACACGCCTCTGTTTCTAGGCACTCTATATTCGGGTCCTCCTATGGGGTGGTTAGGACCTCAAAAGACTATTCGAAGAGCTGCATGCAGTCTGCCACTACACTATCAATCGACGCTATTGCTTTTGTGGCCATGGTGGTACATTGTTCTCTGACCTTCAATAGAGTTGAAGGCTGAGCCCTCAACTGCAACTCTGTGATCTACAGGTTCAGCTCCAACTGAAACCTGGCCATCTCTGTTATTGTGTCGCACACCCCTGTAGCTAGTTTACAGACGCACGCCTCCACTAGTTCTTCTGCCTGAATGTCCAACTCCGGGACCATCTGACAGGCTTCCTCCACTAACTGCATTATCTTTTTGTTTTGCTCCACTGCCTCATTGCACTACAGGCCCCACTATTCAATGTTGATGCACTGCTCACTCATTACCTGTAGAGCACGATTTTCCCTAGCCCGAAGTTCTGCGGTGACTCCATCCTGTAAGAGGTAGAGTGTCTCCTGAGGGAGCACAGCCATGTTTAGCCCTACCCCTTTCAAACTACTCACGAAGGGTCTGTCAGCCTCTTGCTCTGTAGTAAGTGCCCCATCCGGTAGCACTATCATGTTGGTCACCCTTGTGCGCAACATCTCTTCGACAGCTGAAGTGCCGACTGCGAGGCTGGTGGAGGCTGTGCCAGCCTGTGGAGTGTGTACCTGGAACTCTTGCGAATCTATCTGGAGAGCCCTCAATACCAATTGTTGCTGTCCTTCAAACTGTTGGAGGGCCTCCTCAGTGACATCCCTCACTGTTTTGCCGATATCATGCAAATCCCCCTCAGCGAGGGTGATTGGGTTGAAAGATGTCTTCAATGCCTTTGTTTTCTTTCGTGGCACTCTCTTCTCTCATGGTCGCAGACGCTTGAGTTGGGTGGATGTCATTTGTGGGTTTGCGCCACCTTGTTCTGTGTCTGTCTCTGGTTCAGGTGAAGGTGACTTCTGTACTTCGCGCTCTTCTTCTCATGTTTTTTGTTGTTCTGCCAACTTCACAGCGTCGTGCACTACTTGAGCCTTAGCTGTTGCTTCCTCTTTTCTGCGTTGTTCTGCCAGCTACAGCATTCGAAGCCTTATCTCTTCCTTCTTGCACTACGTGGCAGACTTGTCGGTGTCCACCGCGGAGCTAGCTGCAGCGCGCCACTCTAGTGACTAAGGGTCAAGGACTGCGAATATCACATTGTCGGTCACGAGGTATGGTAAATCATGCCACGTCTTTGTAGGGTCCTTCTGCGCCCTGATGATGACATGGTGGAAATCTGCTTTGAACTCTGCAAAGCTCTGCAAACTATTGTATACTGTGGGCGACAACCGTGACTTGCAATTGATCCCCATCCGGATATTCATCTCCATTAGGACCCAGAATATCTTTCTTTCTTTGATACGTTGCACGTCCTTGGTTGCCCACAGCGAAGCATACTTCACTCCTTCTAGAAGGTCCGGTGCGACCAAAGGGAATTGGCTATCTTCGGGCAACTCCCATGCCACTAGTACGATCGACAACAGGAGCCACGCATAATGAAATGTTTTGCCCTACTCCTGTGACTCACGATAGTTTGCAAAGAACTCGCTGCATAGATAGTTCGCCCAGTTGAATTGGACTCCTTCTGCGCATTGGGCCGCTAGTGCAACCACTGGCGCAGGCAGCTCATCTGCGTGGCACTTGCGCATCACCTTACCTACTAATATTTGTGTCGTGACCTTCTCTGCAGGGTTGTTAATGATGGAAATGGCATATCCTCGCTTTTTCTTCTCCAGCTTGAACTTCTTCTTTGCTTCCGCGAGGGCCAAATCGCCACCTTTTCCCTCTAAAATGTTGGCTGGATCCTCTCCTGAGTAAGGTAGTGGTGTAATACGGTGAATCAGATGGTCTGTGATGGGGATGGTCTCCTCTAGCCACAAGCACCCATCATGCACCAACCAGAGCAACTGCCTGATGATGAAGACAGTCACTAGGGTGTGGTGGTAATGTGGCACCCAGAGCAGGTTTAGCAACCCGAATTTCTCTACACCTCTTAGCCATTTGCGTGGCTCCAATTCAATCATTCCAGCCATCACATCCATCTTCTGGCGCATTAGCTTCTCAGTCGCTAAATGTGGGAACTTCTTGTGGTCTGTGAGGTCCCAATCTTCAAATTTCAGCATAGGAACCCGTCCCAAGTGTGGTCCCTCAAGCACAATATTGTCTAGGAGCAGCGGAGTTTACAGAGAGCTCTTGCTCTCATCTATATCCTTTGGCACCTTGGCTTTACCCTTGCATAGAGGAACATATTTAGGTAACCGGGTAATAGGGCCTACACCTTGGGCTTCAACTTCCATCTCTACATCCTCCTCATCTACCAAGATTTCTTCAAATTCTTCTTCCCCTTCAGCCTCTGGATTAATGGCCTTCCCCTTTTCCTATAATGTGATTTTGGTCCTCTATGGATTTCTGGGCGAGACGCGCACTGGGATCATGGCCTGCTTATCCTTCTTAGGTTGCGGTGTTTTGGGTGATTTAGGGACCTCTACAATTTCTCCAGTGCTCTCTGGGGCTTATACTTCTGCAATTTCCTGTGCGGCTTCCTCGGCTGTCGACATTAGTCTAGTTAGAAGGTCTGGTAAAGGAACCATTTGTTGGCTTGAGGGGGCATGACCCAGGTTCAATGTTAGTTAGCCAAAAAAATCCCTACACTACTAGCCCTTTCGGCATTAGCCTGTGCAGCATGGATTGAAGTCTCAACTGAAGAAAAATGGGGGGATGTTGGAACTAAGTTTCCGCACCCTTGAGATGGTTGTGATGTCGGTTTGTTCCAACTATATCTACCTTCGTGTAGGTTTCTTATCCATCTTCTCTACCCTTTAGTACCTTCACAAACTATTACAATCGGCTTCCACGCAGCCCTAACCAGGGGTTGAAGTCCTTTCATGCTACTAGGGCAGTGAACTACGATATCTCCTAAACTGCGCTAAGTATCTTACTTATCTTATTAATTGATCTTAGTTAGCTTTGTGTAAATAGATGTTCTTACTTGCATTCACTTAGCTAATACAGTCATACACATTCACGTATCATATAAGCATTAGAAGTGAAATTCATACCCAATATAACAGATGCATAAACAAGAAGTAGAGACATAGAAATTATAGATACTTCTCTTTATTTATAATTCCAGATGATTACAGACTCGACTCACCCTGCACAATCAGCTGCAAAGCCTCTACCTACGCCATGACTCAAAACTTAGACTTCTACTTTAGAGCTATCTTTGATACATCATCATTGATTCATCATTATTCCATGATTAATTGTCTCTTCTACTTAGAGCTTAGCTCTATTTATACAATCCATGGTCCGCGGACCATGGGTAGATCTTATACAACTGACATTACATTATCAAAATAAGGGTGGACAACGCTATGACTCTTTAACAACTATGTAGAGTCTTTACATAAGATTGGACCAAAATATGGGATCTTAGCCCCAAAACTGCCCTTGGGGGATCCCGCGCCCAACAAATATATTGCCATCCATTACACTTTGCATTGATCCCCTGCAAGGAAAAAACAAAAGATATCTCCAAAAGTGATAAGAATCCTTGATTACATTGCCTCAAAACCCTAGTTTAAGGCTCCATCATACTTACTTTCTTAAAAACTACAATGGTGTAAGTTGAACACATGCAACTTGTGTTGGTCATCATAGGTTTCTTTTACCATAAGTGTGATGAAACTAGAAAATGAGGAAAAATAAAATATAATTTCGAATCTTCCCCTTTTGGTTGCTTCGGGAGTCGATTCTTCCATTTACTATAGAAAAGGATCTCGAATTCCTACTAGTAAGGCTTTATCTCTTATCCCATGGGCCTTATCCCCTTTCAATGTGGATCTAAAACTTGCTCATTTTTCATATAAAAGAACTACCTTATATAGGGTATGGTTTCGATTTTGGAAACTTGGATTCTTTCCCTTATGCTACTCATTTAACTTTGGAGGTGCATAATCCATCCTTAGATATTGATGAGATTGGAGGCTTATCATTGTGGTAAAGAAAGGACAAGAAATCTAGGAAAGATTCACAACAGAAAGGCCTAAAAAGGGTTGTAATATTTATTTATTGTTATTAATACAAAGCGCTTTGTTTCTCTCATAGACTATGTCTTCGCTTTTACATGTGTATGATAAGATTCCTTGATCTCTTGTTTATAGTTATTTGAATATATCGTATTGCTTATTTTGGCCCTTTCCATTGTTTTGGTTGATTTGTAGGTTCCCCTTTTGGAAGTAAAAGTTGGAGCTTGAGGTAACAAGTGAGGAGAAGAAGGAAGCTTACATTGGATTCCAAGTAAGTAGTCTTCTTATCATTCAAATATCCCTAGGGGAAGTCATTGTATTTTGTCTGATTGTTTCTAGGTTAAGCCACTGAACCTAGGGAGATCACTTCTATCTGCAAAAGGGATTTATCCCAAGTTCTACCATCTATATTCATTGTGTGTTCCAATAGAAGTTTAATTTGGCTGCGGTGAGTTAGGGCATTGCTAGGTCATCTCGATTTTCATACCTATGCTTCCATGGCTTGCAAAGTTATTAGGAGGAAGAATAATAGGTTTACTAGTCTGATATGATGTAAATGGTTGAGAATACTAACGTGTTGTAGGTAAATGACATTGTAACAACCCCCAAAAGAAATATATTTCTATATGAACAAGGTGATGTTTTCCCATGGAGTTGGTAGCAACTACCTTTCGAGTCCCATCTCTTTCTTAACTAGGTCCTCCTTTGGCTCAAGGAATTGTTCCACCACTTTAGGATTTTTCATTTTTGGAAAATACCTCCATTCTCTAGTTTGAGGAAGCCTTGTAACTTAGGGCACTCTCTCCATTGTTACTTCCACTAGTTTTATAGCCACCATTGACCTATTTTCCTTGAAATTCATGGTGAATTAAAGGATGAGATCATCATCGTATCCTCGTAGTCTCTATATATAACCAATCCAACCTCTTTGTTGGAAGAGATTCCATACATGGTCATATCCATACAACAACAAAGACTTTGTGGGATCTCATGGATCAATGAACTTCTCAGGTTTGTATTTCCTCTTCTAGAAATTAGATAGCTATGGTTACAGGGGGAATGAACTAGTTCAACTATCAATAATTTCCAATTGTGGAAGGGATGATGCATTCTTTTTAGGTAGGCATCTTATTTGGTGCTGGTGGTAACATACGGGGTGAGTGGAGCAAGTGTGGTGTAAAATCAATGAATAAATTCCATTCCTTTCCATTCATTATGTGATTATGGGAATGCACCTTCTATATTAGCTTAAGTGACTATGGTTCTTGCAATTTCTTGTAGTGATAGTGAGTTGATCCCAAAAGACAGCTCAGACTCATGTTGCTCTTGGAGTTTCAACATAAGCTTGGATTTAAAACATCGACATAGTACAAAGTTGCAACATCAAATTTGAATGGAATTGAAACATCTCATTAGGAAGAGTTGCAACATTAGATTTGGATGGAGTTGTAGCATCTCATCGAATATAATTTCAACATTAGTTTCAGACGAAGTTACAACATCTCATCAGATAGAATTTTAGCATCATGTTAGAAAAACATATTTCCAGCAAAAGAGTTGTAGGAGTAGCACTGGTCGAATCGAAAATAAATTCTTATGTGGAACAAACGCTTTATTCTAGCAGTGGAGTTTGTGAGTTGGCATCATTATTTTATTGGAATAATGGGATGAAATTGAGTTGCATAAATTGGATGAAAAGGAGTTGTAGAGAAGGAAGCTGTATAAATAGAAGTTTCTATAATGGGAGTGGTGAGAGTAGGAATTTCGACAAAAATAATAATTCCTCCCTTATCATACTGAAAAAATACTTTATTAGACAAAAAAGCTAGAAAATCATGAGCATAAAGATCCTGATGAAATTGTAGAGTTTCCTTCTATTCTTTTAAATGTTTTTGTTTATTTTTTTATTTTTTTTCTTAGGAATAAAATGAGATAGTTACTTATCTGACAAGGAATCCTTCCTTATGATTAATTTCCAAATAACTATGAAGGAATCTGCTAGTGATCCTCCTTAGAAAGGATTCCTTAAATAGATGTCCATGATGTCGCTGAAACCTATGTCCATTGGCCATAAGAGGATTCTAATATTCAATAATGGTGCACAAATTGATGCATCCATTGTCATATACTATGTCGATCTCATATGGTTTGAGCCATCGTGTGAAAATTTTCCCTTTAAAGTCTTTAAACCATGGAGTCAAATAGTAGGGCCCAATCTCCAACTTTAAACTTCTTTTTAGTTCTTAATTTGTCATGCCAATTAGCCCTTTGGTGTTGTTTCATCCTATTCCATTGTAGGGAAACTTGTCAAAGTTCATCCAAATCATTAGTCTGTAGGACCCTTTACTTCCACGATTTTGTTTAATCCATTCCAAGTTGTATCATTGTCCTTGACATCTAGATATCTATTTCTATTGGAAAAATCAATCTCTTCTCATACACTAGTTCATATGGGATGCATCTTACATTAGTAACCCATGTAATTACATAGGCCCATAGAGCTTTAGGGATTTTATAGGCCAAATCTTCAAGGTGAAGCTTAACAGTTTTGGTGATGATTTCCTCAAGGATGTTATTAGTCCCTTCCACCTATCCATTAACTTGGGGGTAGTATGGTGTCATTACCTTATGCTCAATTTTATATGTGTCCTTTAATCCTTCAATTATCCTTGAAGAAAACTGAATTCCTCCATCAGTCGCTCTCTCTTGAGTTGTTCCAACATTGTGATTATTTGTTCATGGAAAAGTTCTACCTCTGCTGGCTTGGTTTCTTACAGGAGTGCCTTAGCTTCAATCCACTTTGTGAGATAGTATTTGCAGACAAGAATGTAGGATTTATGTGAAGAAGGGCAATTTATTAGTCCCACAAAATAAATGACCCATTTGTCAAAGGGTGCTAACACCAACTATGGCTATCATGATGTCTCATCTGATTGTACATGCCTTCCCATTCCCTAGAAGCTATCACATGTCTTCATGTACTAATGGGAATATTTGAATATGGTGTGCCAATAATACCCATGATGGAGCACTTTGTACCCATTTGTTTTGTCTAGAAAGTTACCCCCAGAAGGGCCATCATGGAGAGAATTTAGTATCTCATGAATCTTATCCTCCTACACACATAGTTTGATGATTAGATTTGAGGCAGTGTAGAAAGGAAAACCACCGATCCATGAGAATATCAAACTCTATCTAATAATTTTTTGATTCTCCTTTAGAGTTAAGTTTTGTGTATATTACCTGAATGCAAGTAATTTATAATATATGAAAACCACTAAGAGTTAGTAGATAGTGCAAAGGTATGTTCATCAAGAAAGGTATCTTCTACAGGTGGCTAGTTATCACTAGATGTTAGTCTAGAGAGAAAATTAACCATCACCTTATCCTTCCCTAGTTTTTTCAAGATGGTAATGTAAAATTCCTCCAATAACAACAACCATCTTGTGAATATGTCATTAGTAATTGGTTTATTCATTAAATACTTTATAGCAACATGGGCAATATGTAAAATTACTAAATTTTATTGTGATATAATGTCAAAATTTGTTTATTGCATGAATTGTGAAAAATAATTCCATTTTAGTGACAATGTAGCTAAATTATGTCAACAAGAGGATTTTTATTATGAAATATATTGCATACGGATTATTTCCTTTTAATTTCCTCATAAAAAATTGATGGAAGTATTTAACGAATTTGTAGATATATGTAAATGGAGGGACCAATTGAGCCCTCTCAAAATAGAAGCTTGAGAATATTTAGACTTTAGTTCTTCAAATGCATGCTGATAATCACCTATCTATACAAATGTAACACTTTTTTCAGTAAAGAAAATAATTAATGTGAAATTTGTCAAAAGTCTTTCAATGAAATTTCTATGATAACCAACATGTCACAAGAAGCTTTGTATCTCTTTTTCTGAGTATGTAGTTTGTGAGATTAATATTACTTCTATTGTTTTCAGATGCACCTGAATGCCTTTATCCGAGATATGATGCCCCAAAATGATTCCATTGTTCAATAACACCAAACATTTTATGTTACTAAGGGAAGCATTAGTTTCCATACATGTTAACAATTTCTTCTCCAAGTTAGATAGTGGTTCATCAAATTCATCACCATATGTTGTGGAATCATCCATATATATGTCCACACAATCAGAAAATATAGCTATTAGTATTCCTTGAAAGATGGTTGGAGCATTACACAATCCAAATAGTAGAACAAGGTAGGTGAACATTCCCTATGGACAGGGGAATATGGTATTTTCTTGGTCCTCACGAGAAATTTGGATAAGGTTATAACTACTAGATCCATTGAGGGAAAACAAAATATTTCTTCCCTACTAATGTATTAAGGACTTGCACGATAAACATAACTAAGAAATGGTATTTGCATGTTGCCTTATTGATATTCCTATAATCCAAAAAAATCCTCCATTTTCCATTCCCTTTTAGTACAACAACTAAGGGGGAGACCCATTTACTATCAAAAATAAGATAAATAAAATCAGAAGTAAGTAATTTATATAGTTCCTTCTTGAATATGCCCCTTAATGTAGCTTAATCTAGTGTCGGGGTTTGCATAGGTGTGTTGATCCTTCCTTGATATATATATATATATATGATGCATACATAAATTAGGATGGGTACCCTTCTTATCTGAGTGGAAATTGGTGGCTATCAACCTTTTCCAAGAAATCACCATGACAATAATTGTTTAGTGAATTGTTGATGGTTTCCAAGCCCATGCTTTTGGTAACCCATGGTATCCACCCATGGTATTCAGGACATGGAAAACAATGTAGTCACACAACTAGATTTTACCATATAGATCTATTTGTTAGTTTTTACCATAGTGATTTATGGTGTTTATTATTGGTATTCACCCATGGATTTTGTAACCCATTATATTTACCCATGGTATTGGACTTATGACAAAAGTGCATGAATCAGGGTCAGAAGGAGCTATATATAATATAAATAGTAGCCTTCATTGCTGTAAAAGCATGATTTATGTTTTCATGATGTAGTCCAATGATATTTTTACCATTTTATAAAATATTTAAATTATTTTCATATGAATTCACACTATTTCTTTTATGCACTTGTGACTTTTTTTTAATTTTAAATATTTTATTTCATTCTTCGGATAGTATGGACTAGTAGTATTAAAGTGTCCTGTTATTTATCCTTTTTTTTGTGCATGTCCTCAATGAGGTCGGGTTATAAGGATTTGGTTCTTGAACTGCTTAAGCCTTTACAATACTATCCATGATGGCCTTAACAACCTCCCATGGTGGAAGAAAATAAAGACTATGAAGTAAGAGATGCTACTAAATTACTGCTTGAGGAAGCCCTCACATGACAAAGGGATGAGGTGATGGACAATGTTTCCCAGTTCATTTGATAGAAGACAACAACAAATGCATCTTCATCAAATGGTCACTATGGAGGTGGCACCCCCTACAAGGTACAAGTTAGTTTTCATCTTCTTATTCTTAAAGGACATAAAGATGTTGATGCTACAAAAAGTGGGAAAATATATTGGAATGGTAATTTTTGGTCCATACTTTTTCTAATAGAGAAAATATTACCTTTGTGCACCTTAAATTCAACCCTCATGTCAAGGATTGGTGGGAGAATTGACATGAGTAAAAGGCCATAGAGGAATTCACAGTGTTTGCAGTCGTACCCACTTGGGGCTCTTTCAAGGATGCTATGTAGACAAGTACATGAGATGGACCACATTATGGTAGGAGAGGGACCAAATAGTGCAGGAGTTTACTAAAATATTCCATACCTTGCACACTAGGTTGGGTATCAAAGACTATGAGTGACATTTGGTGCTTAAATATCATGGAAGTTTGCACATATACATCCAAATAGAAATGGAGTTTCTATACATCTCTTCACTTGGTGTTATAGGCCATTTTGTCACATTTGGTCAATAAGCATGCAAACTAAATCGATTAACATCCATGACCACCTTGTTATGAAACCAACTCACAAAAAGATAGAAAATATAGATCAATGCCTTAGAATTCAGCCTCTTTGAGGGGGCAGCCTCCTTTACATTACACAAATGAACAATTCTTGGATGATCCTAATGACAAAACCTCCTTTCTATATATAGGAGTCTAAGGGGTCATAATATAACCAATCCAAACTAACAATAATAATATAAAGGCACAAAAATAACAATAAATGGATTCGATGGGGCACAATAATAACAATATGGGGACAATAGGGGCACAACAATAACAATAAGGGATAAAATGACAATAGTAATGGGGGAATCACTAGTATTATAGGGACCTAACATGCCCCTCTCCTTCAAAAAAGTTTTGTCCTCAATGCTTGAGTAGTTCTGGGTGCTTCTGTATAAAATTATCATCCTCCCATGTGGAATTTTCAACGGGTAAGTTGTTCCACTTGATGAGATACTCTGAAATTGATCAATTTTGTAGCTGTCGAGTTCTTGTTTGTTTGACTGCTTCAGGTTCCAATATGATTTTTCCTTCCTCATCAAGTTCTGGCAATATTGTTTTAACTGGAAGCTTGTCACCTATAACCTTCTTTAAGCATGAAACATGGAAAATAGGATGCACTTGGGAAGCTGCAGCAACCTCCAATTTGTATCCCATAGTACCTATCTTTTGCAACACCTTGTACGTACCATAATACCTTGGTGATAATTTATTATCCTTCTTAGCTTGCTTGAGGGACATTCATTTATATGGTTGTAGCCATAGGAATACCCAATCACCTACATCAAAACTTCTTTCACTGTGTTGTTGATCTGCCTGCTATTTCATTCTATTCTGTGCCAAGGTGAGGTTATCCTTTAAGAGTTGGAGAACTTGTTGTTGATGCTAGATGTGATCTTCCACAGGTTGAACCTTAGAATTTTCTCTTAAATATGATGTGATGGATGGTGGATGATATCCATAAAGTGCCATAAAAAGGGGTCATTTTTGTTGCAGTATGGAAGAAAGTGTTATACCACCATTCAGCTAGAGGCAACCATTTGACCCATTGTGCTTGTTTATTAGATACAAAGCAATGAAGATATCCTTCCAAACATATGTTTACTATCTTAGTTCTCCCCTCAGATTGAGGATGATAAGATGAGCTATGAGCTAACTAAGTACCAAGACAAGAAAATAACTATGTCCAAAAATTTCCAGTGAAAATGGGATCTCTGTCACTTGCAATAATCTATGGGTTTCCATGTAGCTTTTGAATTGTTTCCATAAATACAGTAGAAACTGTACTTTCTTTAAATGGATGAGATAATGCACAAAAGTGTGCATACTCGGTAAGTCTGTCAACTACCACCATGATAACACTCTTTCCTTCAAACTTGGGTAAACCTATGATAAAATCCATTGAAACCTCCTCCCAACGTTGGCTTGGAATGGGTAAAGGTTTTAACAGTCCTGGGGTCTTAATTGTTTCAACTTTATTTTGTTGGCAAACTAAACATTCCACCACAAACTTTTGAATATCCGATTTAAGGCCATCCCAAAAAAAATCCTTCTTAACCCTATGGTAGGTTCTTAGAAATCCTGAGTGTGTGCAATTCCCTTAGAATCTTTTGTTTGAGTTGGGAATTCTTACATAGGTATCACTAATCCTTGTACCATAACGAATCAATTTTCCAGCTAAATGTATCAAATGTACTAGGATCTTGTTGTATCTTTTGAATGAGTGCCCACACTTCCTCATCATTATTTTATTTATCCCTTGCTTCATTTATCCAATTTGGTTGGATAATAGAAATGGCGCAAAGAACTACTTCCACATCCTCATCCTTTCTTGAGAGTGTATCTAGCACAACATTTTGCTTCCCTTTTTTATAGATGATTTCAAAGTCATAACCCAACATCTTTGTGACCCATTTTTGCTACTCTTATGAAGATAATCTTTGTTCTAAAAAGTATTTAAGACTATCATGATCCGTTTTTACCTTGAAGTGTCTTCCCATTAGGTAGGGTCACCATTTCTTAAGTGCATGTAGTATTGCCAACATTTCCTTCTCATAAATAGCTTTGTGTAAATACTTTCCTTTGATTGGACGACTTTTGAAAGAAATGGGTCTTTCTTCTCGCATTAAAACAAAACCAATTCCATTTCTTGAGGCATCACATTCCAAAATGAATGGTTTTGTGAAGTCCTGTGTAGCTAAGACTAGTGCTTGGCACATCGCATCTTTAAGATGTTCAAAGGCCTTTGTTGCTTTTGGAGTTCATGAAAATGCATATTTCTTCAATAATTTTGTTAGAAGTGTTGCTATTCTCCCATAATTCTTAACAAACTTGTGATAATACCCTGTCAACCCGAGAAATCCTCGTAGATGCTTTATGGATGTGGGGATTTTCCATTTCTTAATAGTTTTAATTTTGCTAGGGCCTACCTTAACACCTTCATGAGATACAATATGACCGAGATTTTCCACCTCTTTTACTCCAACAGAACATTTGGATATTTTTGCATATAATTATTTCTCCTCCAACAGTTTGAGCACCATGTCAGCATGTTGGACATGATCCTTCCAAGACTTGCTGTAGATTAGCATATCATAAAAAAATACTAACATAAATTTTCTAAGGAACGGTTTGAAAATGGAATTCATCAAACCTTGAAATGTAGAAGGTGCATTAGTAGGGCCAAAAGGTATGACAAAAAATTCATAATGACCCTCATGAGTTTTAAATGTTGTCTTTGGAATGTCTTCAATCTTCATTCTGATTTGATGATATCCTGAACGAAGATCGAACTTGGTGAAGTAAATTCATCCAATAATTCATCAATGACAGTGATGGGAAATTTATCTCTAATAGTGAGCTTGTTGAGCTCCCTATAATATGGAAACATGCTCCATGATCCATCCTTCTTGTTAACCAATACTACTGGAGCAGAGAAAGAACTTTGACTAGGTTGAATTATATTGGCCTCTAGCATTTTTGCAACCACGAGTCCAATTTCACTCTTTTGGACATAGGGATATCTGTAAGGTCTGATGTTTAGAGGAACAGTTCTTGGAATCAAATAAATAGCATGATCATGATCATGAATAGGTGGGAGGCCTTTGGGAGTCTCAAATACCTTGGAATGATTGTCCAAGATTTTTTGGAGATCTGGAGAAATGGATGATTTCAATGTGGGAACCTCTAGTGAACATAATTATGCAATTATTCCTCGTTGTTCTTTCTTTAGAAGATTTGTCATTCTGTTAGATCTGATTATCTTTCCCAATTTCCCTGCGATACCCCTTAATTCAAATTCCTTTCCTTCTAAAGAGAATTTCATGAAACTGTCTTGAAAATTAAAAGCTATTGTACCCAAGGATTGTAGCCATTGGACTCCTAGTACAACATCAGCACCACCCATTGGAATGGAAAGCATTGGGCTATTCAATGCATATTCTCCCATGGATAGCTTGATATTATGGCACTTTCCTGAGCAATTTATTGTTGCTTCACTTGGAACCATCACTTGACACTCTGGTGTTGGATATAGGGGGTAATTCAATTCCTTAGCTATCATAAAATTAGTAAAATTATGGGTACTTCCCGAATCAATCAACACCATTACCTTTTTCTTCTTGATATGCCCTTCTATCTTGATAGTTTCAGGAGTGGTAATTCCAGCCAATGCATTACAACATATGGTCAGATTCATTTCTCCTTTTTCTATGGTTTGTTCCTGGTGTATATCCTCTTCTTTTGTCATTTCTTGTTTCTTTTCTTCCTCCTCTTCACTATCTATGTAAAATAATTTTTTCTTGGCACACTTATGACCTTTAGTGTATTTGCTATCACAACTGTAACAAAGCCCTTTTTCTCTTCTTCCTTCCAATTGCTGTGGTTTCAACCTTGTAGGTTGTGGATGGCTAGGGGTAGCAACACTTCCATATTTATGATTGTGAGTGGTAGGCTTCCTTGTTTCCATAAGTTTGCTTTCCATTTTTCTTGCCAACCTAAATGCCTTCTCCAATGAATCTGGTTCCCAAAGGCGAAACGCATGTTGGATGTTATATTTTAAATTCCCTATGAGCACATCAATCCTATGCTCCTCTGGAATATATTTTACCCTTATATTCATTTTTTGGAAGTCCTCAATGCGATCCATCATTGAAACCTTTTGTTTGAGATTTATCAATTGGATAAAAAAAGTGTTTCTTTTTGTATCCTCGTAATGTGCTATCATTTCATCAGTAAAAATAGCCCAAGTGACAATTTGTTTACAAGAGAAAAGCCATCGATACCATACAAATTGATTTGGTTCCAAATATAAAGTCGCAATGCATACCTTTTGTGTGTTTTGCACATTATGGAGATCAAAAAATTGCTCCATATGTAGTATCCATGTTTCGGGATCCTTGCCATCAAACTTCCTCATATCGATCTTTGGAACATGGTGGTTCTTCTATCCAACGTTACAGTCTATGAAATCATGATTAACATATATTTTGTTCTCATCATGAGTTTTATTTACTACCCTTTCACCATTAGTAAGCATTTCTTGTAGAAAATTTGTCAAATCTATCCTCAAATTTGTCTTCAAATCTTCCATGTCTTTCTTTAAATCGTCCATCTTATCTTCCATGCCATCCATCTTAGCTTCCACGCCGTCCATCTTAGCTTCCATGCCATCCATCTTAGCTTCCACATCATTCATCTTAGCTTCTACGCCTTTCTTTAAACCATCCATCTTAGTTTCCACACCTTTCTTTAAACCATCCATATTAGCTTCTACATATTTCTTTAAATCATCAATCTTGTTTTCTGTTACTTTTTGTGCGAGTGAAATTTGTTGCACTTGGTCTCGTAATTTTGATATATCATGTTGCATTTCTTCCTTTTCTTCATGATTCACGCTAGAGCTTTCAAGTTGCTTACTAGGTGTTTCCATTTTCTTTCTTCAGGTCATCAATTACTGATAATAATGCTTCACTATGCCCTTTGAATTCCTTCAAACTAATTTTTCAAACCAAGTTTATGCAAAAATTTAAAAAACACTACACAACTTTTTTCACTTTGTAGGAGCTCGATATTGAATCTGATGTATCTCTGTAATTTTGGATCTCCTAGGTCTACAATTTCTTCCTGCAGTAACCCCCTAAGTAATCTTTCTAACCCCACAACTATGGTCAAGATTGGATTCTCCCATGAAGAGTCATGCCAAATCAGCCACGATAACTTGAGTATAGACCGGTTCAGTAGAACGAAATTGTATGACATGCCGCGGGTCACTTTTTTAACCTTAGGTTCTAAACATGATACCCCAAAAAACTATAGTCTGTCCTCTTTCAGAGAAAAAGTTACAACGATTTTCTAAAGGTGACCTGTTTGGAATGTAATTCGGGTGTTTGCAAAAACCCTAACTTCCTCAGCTTATATATATGACGATATAGTGGGACAGGATCTGACATTCAGAGCCACGGTTTAGACTGATTTCTTCTCAAATGGTTTTTTTTTTTAGCTACTGAAACTTCATAGTGAAAGCGCTATAACGAACATTCCACGAAGACCTGTTTTAGATGAAATTATGGAGCTTGCCAAAACCCTAATTTCCTTAGATCATATCTCTAAAAATATAGTGAGACAAAATTAGAAATTTGGACCTAAGGTTCATCAAGCTTTAGTCTCAAATGGGTTTTTCTTTTAGCTTCTGAAACTTCACACAAATAAATTTATAGTGAAAATTCCATGATGACCTCTTTCGAGCAGCGAAACCCTATAATCCAAAGCTCTGATACCAAATGTTATGAAACCAGCTCAAAAAAAGATAGAAAATATAGATCAATGCCTTAGAATTCAGCCAATTTGAGGGGGAAACCTCCTTTACATTACACAAATGAACAATTCTTGGATGATTCAAATGACAAAACCTCTTTTCTATATATAGGAGTCCAAGGGGTCACAATATAACCAAGCCGACCTAACAATAATAATATAAAGGCACAAAAATAACAATAGAGGGATTCTACAGGGCACAATAATAACAATATGGGGGCAATAGGGGCACAACAACAACAATAAGGGATACAACGACAATAGTAATGGGGGAATCACTAGTATTATAGGGACCTAACACACCTTGCCATCATCCGTACACAAGGCCCTAAGCATTACTCTCCAAAATCCCTGATTTTATGGGTATGACTACCTCAAATAATTGCTTTTAAGGCCCAATGCACCATGGCCCTTTAAGGGCCTACGTTCAGTAACAGGTTTCTCAGTTCTGCACCAGCATTGATCAAGAGTGGGTATTCCCTTGTTGGTAGTGTGTTGATTCTAGAAATTCGGGAAAAATAAAAATAATCCCAAAGCTTCCTCTACCAAAAGTTTCCATGAGTTGTTTCAACCATTTACCTTGGATAATAAATTCGAATCCTACCTTGGGTATTTCACCTCTTATCACTTGAGCTCACCCTGCCATCAAGAGTGGATCTCAAGCCTAGATTGGTAAATGGATAAGAATTCCTAAACTACCACACTCTCCTATAAATTTATAGCCATCTACAACATCAGGGTTGGAGTTTGGAGACTAATCCTACCCTCATGCTGCTACCTTGAATCTATGAAAGTCATCATATTCATGCATTAGGGTGACGTTGAGGTGTGCTTTGTGACAATGAAGGACAAGTCAACTTTGGGAGATCTCTATAAGATCAACTATTATTCTTGGCTGTAAACTCTCTCCTATTCATATTAATAAAAAGAGTGTACTATTTTCTTATATGTTTTATATTATGTTTAAATTCATATATTTCAATGCTTTGTTGATCCTATGAATAGAGTAACTGGATAATGATACATAAATGTCATAAATATTTGGCTTGTGTTGATGTATGTGAAATTTATAATTTTATAAATTGGAGCTAGGATTTGAGCTTACAAACCGAGAGGAGAGAAGAGCTTGCGATAGATCCAAGTAAGCCTCTTTCCATTCTTCAATTTCTCTAAGGGGAACTTTATATTCTTTGATTTTTTTGTTCTAGACTAGTCCACTAGGTCAAGGGAAGATACTTATGTTTGCAGTCATAATTCCTGCATAAAAAATTGGTTACTCTACTAGGGATCATTTCATTCCCTTAGTGGTTTCCTTGTCCATAGTAGTTTCACCTCTTAAACAATCCTCCATTTCCTTACTCATCTTGAATTGACCTTAGGAAGACCTTTCATTGAGCTTCATTTTATTTTTTGTGTTGGAGCTTTCCTTTTCCTTGATCAACACTCCCCCTGGTCTACTAATTGAGCATTGCAGCATTCGCGAGCCTTCTCTGCACCCATGTTGCAAAGCACTTGTAGCCTATATGCACATGTGTTGACCCCTATTTCATGAAAACAATTTCCCTTTTATGATTTTCTCTCTAATTAACATAGTCTCAATTGGTCCTCCTTATGTTCCTAAGTGTGTATTCATCTCTCAAAAGCCTTCATCTTGTTTGTTTTTGGTTTTGAGTGCCTTTGATAAGAATTTTCATAGATTTTTTTGTGTTCTTGTCAATTAGGTCATTAGCAAACTGATTTCTTGATCATCGATTGTTTGAAGGAATTGGTTTTTTAGTCATCATTCTAAATAGTTTCTTTTATTAGTGATTAGGCAAATATCTTAGTTTTCATCTGAAAATTAAGTGGAATTGAAAAGGAAAATCTTATGCATCATGCATTACATCTAGGGTTTTGTGTGTGAAATTGGAATTAGGAATAGTTGCATTAGGGGATTGTGTTTAAAAATATTGTTTGTTGCATCTTGTATGTTTCATATTCTTTGTTATTTTCCCTCCCATACATATATTTTCAGTGAAAAGAAAAGTTTCATTTCATCATGCTAGTTTGCATTTTTTAGGATATTCAAGTGAAATTCATGGTAAGAGTTGAAAGCTAAAACTCAATTCAAGATAAACTTTAAAATTTATTGAATCAATCTTCAGGAGAATTTGAAGCATTAATATCAACATCTAGAGGTCTAGGCTAGAGAAATGATCTGGCATCTATAAACATAGGAGCTATCATTTTTTTCTAGCGTTGCATTCTAGGGGTGATATCTTGTTCCTCATATGTAAGTATATCAGATCATTCTCCACGTACCTCTAGGTATATTGGATGGTGCTCAACACATGAAAAGTATATGGGAATTCTCTCATTGTATGGTTATGCATTAGACAACAATAACAAAAACTGAACTTCCATGTATCATCAAGTATATTTTGGAAGTCCACCATAGGTTGTCAGCTTCTCCATAGGTAACCGAGTCGGCTACCTTGTATACCATGATACACCGAACACAACATTCAGGGATATTTTTGGCCCAAACATAAATCCTTTGTTCTCCAAGGTTGTATATTGAAATTCATAGTTGCTTGGTAAAACTTTATGTCTATTTTACCCTCCTTGATTTTTTATTTTTTTTTAATTGTTAAAATTTACTAATCCAACGTGGAATAATAACACCCTACCCTCCATCGTTCATGTAGAATGAAAAATAAGCCTCCTTGTTGGCTCGATGCAACTCCTAGCTGTCATCAGAAGCATAAGAAGACACGGACTATTGAATCTAGTAGTTTAGGACCTATTACTTGTAGTCCTCCATCTGAGATAGATCCACCATAATAATCTTTTCCTATGAGTACTGAGCCTGAGATTACCTCTCCATTGGTTGGTGAATCTAACACAGTGGAAGCTGAAGCACCTAAAATCTCATTACCTCAAGTTATTGAACCTAGAAACACTAAATTAGAGACAACTCTACTTGAGGTTATACAACCTGAGGTACCTCAGTTATCTTCACCCATTACTTCAGGACCTTCCTCTTTCTCAGACACAACTCCAAACTATATATCTCGGACTTGACGGTGAACTACTTCCACCTAGTCTTGTGAGTATTGAAGAGATTCCACATGAAGAGACATAACCCTCCACACCTATTCGAGTAGGGGGTCATTTTCATCATTCCCATCCTTTTCCTTCAACTCATACTCCTTTCTTTGATTCTTTTCCTTTCAACTCACCCTTGAGTGTCCCTCGAAAATATTCTTTGAGAATGTAAACCATGACTGAATCTGCTATTGTTTCTCAACCTATAACTACTAACATGAATGAGACAACTAATGTTGCAACATCATCCATGTTTGTAACATCACCAAACACACATTTGTATGGTGGCTCGTCCATCCCGCTTGGTTACCACTCTTTGTCTGGTACTTTTCTAGGGCAATATCTAGTCCATCGACCTCTCCCATGTCATCCACATCTGGAATTCCAACTAGTACTTCTTTGATGAGTGCTACACAATCTGTTCCTCTTCCTTCATCTACTCCTATGGTTCAACAACACAATGGTCCTTATGTTAGTGGGTATGGACACATACAACAACCCAATCCAACTCCTATTGGGAAGCCTCCCCTTGGGGGGCAGTTACCTCCATATGACCCTTCTCTTTCAGTAAGGGGGAAACCTGTTGCAGTGATATTTCCATCTCCTAAAGTTAGTGCTTAGCCTCAAATGAGTCCTCCATATGTTGGGTGTAGAGCTTGATTATCTTATGTATTCAAAGGTATCATCGCATTGGACCACAGTTCGTAATGGGGTGGAAACGCTCATAAATATTCGCTGTAGGGGGGGTCCAAGGGGGGGTGGCTGCGACCTTTGGGAGCACCCCCTGGCAGGGGGATCAGGGGAAGCGCCGCTGAAGGTAAAAATAGATGTAAAATTTCCTTGTAAAATGTTTTAATTTCGTAGTCAATCTAGGCTGTTCATTAGGCAGAGATCTGATGGTAGAAGTTATGTTTAATTTAGGGTCTTTTTCCCTAGAAGGAAAATCCTTGCTATATATGAGGGAATTGTATTGCATCTATTTAGATCTGTATTTTGAGTGAGGAAGAGAGAGGAGATTAAGAGAAAAGAGGGAATTACAACGGATCTGTTGTAGGTTGTATCTCTTCAGTTTGCTGGATAATATAAAAGGAAGGACTGGATGTTTCTCCGTGGACGTAGCCTAAAATGGATGAACCACGTATATTTGTGTCTTTCTTGTTTTATGCATTTTCTGTGTTTATATTTCTGCAATATTTTATGTGTTCCATTGCTCTGTAATATATAATTTTCTAACACCATATACATGAATGGATGCTAATGTTTTTCAACGTACCATTCTTGAACAACCTGGTTCAACTTCGTCTTTAGTTTCTTAACCTGTTCCACCTACATCTAAGATCCTTGTTCAATAACCTTTATCTCAACTTGTTCAAGCTCAAGTGGATGTGAGCCAACCTTTACAGGCTTCATCTTTAACTCAACCTATCCCACTGGTATCTGGATCTTTTCAATCCCTATATACCCAACATTTTCAAGGTAACTTATAATCACAATAGGTTGGTCAGGCCATTCCTCAAATTCAACTGGGTTGGAATGTGTATGGTATGGCACGGACACAACCTAACCCACCTTATGTTGGGATGATTCAAATTCCCATAGGGAAATAATATCAACCATATCAAGGTATCCCTCAAATGCCTTATAGTCAAAAAATCCAAACTCTGCCATTTCAACCTTTACAGGGTTATCCTGGAGTAGGAAGCAAGGTTATGTGTATATTGGTTATAAAAATCCTCCCTATCTTGGGACATAGATACCTATTTCCTAGGATATCCCATCTTATCTAGGATATCCTCCACCGAACCTCAACAAGAAGTTGCCATTTTTAGCAACTCTCGAATGGCTGAATTTAACCAAGTTCACCAATGATCCCATTGCCCATTCTCCTTGGTAGTCGGTTATTTCCACAAATTTTCCTAGTGATATCCCAAAATTCAATGGAAATATTGAAGAAGACCCATCAACACATGTGATGACTTATCATTTCTGGTGTTCTTCGAACTTTATTAATGATGACCCTGTTTGTTTACGTCTTTTACAGTGTACACTCGCCAGTATGGAAATAAAATGTTATATTGGATTACCACAAGCTTCATTCGATAATTTCAGCACATTGGCTACTACATTCCAAACACATTTCTAGTTACCCATGAGATATGAGATTGGAAGTAAACTTTTAACCAATTTCAAACAAACTAATGCCACTCACATATCTTATCACATTCATGAGTGGCGACACCCTCATCATTTGGTTAAAATGTTTGTTCCTAACCAATTTTTAGTTGAATGGTTCATTAAGTCTCTTTTTCCATCTATCACAGAAGACATAGCCAAGGGCGGAGTCATGACCAAAGAGAGAGTAATTTCTCGTGGCCAGTATTTGGATCTCATCTACACCCAATACGACACACTTTATGATAAAATACCAAATGCTCCACGACCTTCCAATATTGTTCCTCGAACGCCTAGTAAAGAATCACATACCAAAAATGGTGTGATTGGTTCTACTAGCGCGAATTCGAAAAATAAACCATCTGATTTGACTCTTATTATTGTTGCTCAAAGCCCTCCTTCCACTCCTGTGGCTACTACTTCTGAGATCATTATCATTTAATATTCTAAAGGCAAATCTCAATAACTAGGAAGTAAGAAGAAAGGCAAAGGTAAAGGAAGAAAGATAACCCTCCGAAAGATAAACAAAACAATTAGACTTCTAAAGAAAAATGAAAACCTCGTTAACCACGTTTAATTTTTGATGAGGATAATTTCATTTGTGTTTTCCCACACTGGGCAGAAGTGAATAAATTCCTAAAATCATCTACTACACCTACTGTGGTGACAAATCATTTTCTGAATCAGGAGACCATAATGGTTGGCCAAGATCCATTTTTCTCTAACTCAATTTTGATGGTTTCCTCTGCTAAGCCTAAAAATGATGTTATGGTGGCCACTCGAAATAAATACTACGGTTATGTGAATTCCTCAAATGGTCAGGCTAATAATTAACTTGCTAATTTGACTACATCTCCATCAGATCCTACTCCAAATGTCATACTTGTTGTGTTAACGATTAAGCCTCGTAAAGGAATTATCCATAAATCCACATTCAACCCTCATGCAAGAGCTACTTATAATTATAATATATTTGAGGATGTGGCTCAGGCTCCTTTAGATATGTCAACCCTTGATGTGTTGCAAAATTTCCTTGCCTAAAATAAGGATTTATTTTTGACAATTGGATTTATTGATCCTTCAGATTCTAACCTAGTATTTTTTAACCATGAGAACCATACACCTCGACTTCTAACTCAATTAGCTTTCATGATCCAGGTTATCATTCAATATAAAAATATTCACTGTTCTAGTATGGAAGAGGGAACCTCAACTTGTATTATGCCCATGTCTTATTGGAAGGCAATTGGTTCTCCCCAGTTAAGTCAATCATTGACCACTCTAAAGGATTTTGATGGAAGAAGCTATAAACCTTGTGGAATTTTGAAGTATGTACAAGTAGAATTAGGTGGAAAGACTGTATCAGAAGAAGTTGAAGTTATTGACAGATTGCTAGACTATAATATTCTACTTGGTCATATGTGGGTCTATACTATGGTTGTTGTTGTTTAGACATATTTTAGAATGATAACTTTTCCTCATAAAGGCAGCATATCGGTCATTGATCAAATTAGTTTCTTTGCCACTGATTCTTTAGTTACTGGAAGCGTCCCTCTCATGCTGGGAACCTCTCACCCATATCAACATGTCAAGGTTGGACTGCTTAAGAATTCCTCTCTCATGGGAACCTTTTTTCTTCCTCCTCCTTCACTTCCCAACAAATCTACCTCAATTTCCTATATAAATATGATATATTCTTGTACCACTCTCACTGATCCTTGTATAGTAGCAAATTAATATAATCTTGAAACTTTTGGTGATCGCATGCTGCTCATTCCCATTGAGCTTGACTATGAAGCCATTTATTCAATCTACATACCGCAGTCTACCTTTTTCTCATCAATTAATCGGGTTGACCATTCCTTAGATTATGACACGTCCTTTGATTCTTTCTCTTGTACATTTCATACCAATGAGAGAATCATGGAGATCATGATACCAGATGATGCATTGTTGGACGATTATCATCATCGTTCCTCCTTGCTAGATTCCTTCGAGGATAATCTTACAGAATTGTATCGACCCAATAGCGTTAAGCCATCTACAAATTCCATATCCATCCATGGCGTTGATTCTGATAAAAACTTGTCAACAATTAAAGACTATCCCTCTCGAAATTTTGATCAAACCCAACATTGTTGAGAATCTACATATCAATGTGTCTTGTTGTCCCAATGAGATCAAGACTTAGAGATGTTTTCACCTGGTCATATGAAGAAATGAAAGGTATCGATCAGAACATCATTGTGCATGAATTAAGGCATACCCTGGTACTAAACGAATTTGATAGTTCCTGCATCTAGTCCATCCCAAGAACAATGCTGCTATTAACGTTGAAGTTGAAAATATTCTATGTGCTGGTTTCATCTACCTAGTACCTTTAATTGATTGGGTGTCTAACATTGTTCCTGTCATGAAGAAACAAGGAAAAATTATTGTGTTTCAATTTTTGGAAGATCAATCCTGCTTGTCCAAAGAATAATTATTCCACCATGTTCATCGACCAGATTGTCGATGGTTTTTTCGACTGTGGGATATTTTTATTTATGGATGGTTTCTCTCACTATAATAAAATCAACATTCTCTCGAAAGACCAACGTAAAACTACATTCATTTGTCGCTGGGGCATATTTGCGTATCTGAATCTCGCTTTCAGATTGAAGAATGTTGGAGCTACGTTTTAGAGGGAAATGAATTATGCCTTCCATGGCATCAAACATATTGTGCAACCATATATGGACAATTTTCCTGCTCATTCAAAACATCAGGCTAATCACTCGATGCATATTAGGGCCATATTTTTACAATGTATACATTATAACATTCGACTCAATCCGCACATGTGTGTGTTTTGTGTAATTTAGTTGGCTTCTCGGTTTCGTGGTATCAAAACATGTAATTCATATTGACCCATTGAAAGTCTAGGCGATCATCGTTCTACCTACTCCTTCTTCCCTTCTTCAGCTTCAACAACTCCAAGGGAAGGCTAACTTTCTTCGGAGGTTCATTCCCAACTACACCGAGCTGACCAAAGGATTTACTCGTTTGTTAAATAAATGGATTCCCTTCCATTGGGATGATGTTGGCTAAAATGTCTTTTATGCCTTGAAAGATGTTTTGATTCAAGCATCCTTGTTATATCCCCATGCTGTGTAGGTAAATCCTGTTTGTGGAAAAAGATGATCCCTCTAGCCCAATGAGTGGATCTAGCAACAAACGAGACACTCTATAAGACACTTTCCTAAATTACAATCAAAATGAGAGAAGAGGAAGGAGACCTGCCTCGTTCTAGTGCTATAATGCACTCCTTTGTTGAAGATATTGATTGCTTGCTCCTAAGGCTTAGTCCTTGCTGCTCACAACATTTCAATACCTGCACGAGAGGTCAAAGACTCAACAAAGCATAACAGTGAAAAGAGCATAATCAAATATAATCCACTTAATAGATGGAGGGGCATTAAGATAAATGAAGCATTGATAAAAGAATTTATGGAAACTAAACTAGCAGTTGTATATATTAATTAAAAAAAAAGGAAACATACAACCTAGGCCTTGATGTTAGTAAGAACTCCTTGAGTGAATGTCCAAGTCCAAGCTCAAGCTCTCCAAGCCAAAGTGAATAACATGTAGGCACTATCTCAGCATAAGGGTGAAAATAATTAGAGGCCAACCATTTGGGAATGGAGGAGGATGAATATATAGGCAGGGAGAGGGAGTTAGAATCTCACCAAAGATAAGGGAAGGTCCTCATCTCAAGGAGGAAGCTCATAGGGATAAGATCAAAGGATAATATTGGGAGAATTCAACCACATCCACAATGAACAACATCCAGCTCGTCGTTTTGGAAGCCTATAGATCATGAAGCTTCTTGTCCTCTTTGGAAAAAAATTCTTTTTAGGGATCAGCATGAGTATGTTGGCTAAATCCACACTAGAAACATGAGGCTCATATGGTGCAACCTACCATCATCATGAGTGGGCAGTGTCACAGTCACGCTGGTCCAAAAATTAGGGTTTTTATCTCATTTTATCAGGAAAGGCTCAAGGCAACTTTTCATCAGTTCTTCAGGGAGGATATGGACTACATATCAAGATGGGTATACTACATAATTGTCAATTTTTGGGCACTTCGGGGTATGACACAGGGAAGTGAAGGAGGTGTGACAAAATACTGTGCAATAGATGCCCCATAAAACATGGAGGTAGAACAAGCAGTGATGGCTGAGATGCTTTACGAGCTATTGCAAGGAATAGAACAAACACCGTCAGGAGATCTATAAATCAAGGATGCATACACATATACATATCTGACATCTTTGTCATATATATCAAAATATGAATCCATGGTATGGACAAAACCATCCAGATAGAAAGGACCATGTGAAAAGATCCATGGTATGGGCACAACCATTCGAATGAAAATGATGGTTTGGAAGTTGAAGATCCACGGTATGGACGCAACCACACGACATAAAAGGATCATAATAATCATAGATATAAGATCCCACGGTATGGCCATAACCATCCGTATAGGGGAAACATGTATACAATCATGAATAATACATAACTCCAAGTAGCTTGAGTTATATCAGACAAAACTTAGGGTCTTCTGCTCTATCCCAACCTGATCAAAGTACGAATTCTAACATGTGAATGAATGTGTTGAAGTCGAACATGCTAGAAACCAACCCGATTATCGGCCAATGATGTGAACTGTTAACATCAACGAGAGAAACCACCAATAATGAAAATGGATCTCAAGGTAGGACAATAAAATCCGTGAATGTCAAAATGAAGCTGAAGTCGAACACTCATGGAACCATATGATCGAAGGCCAATGATGAAAGCCTGTCAGGGAATGTGAAGAACCTGCCATTAAGGCATGCAAGCTCTAAGGTACTGAAAGGGATTTTCTAGGTCATCTTCCTAGATAATGAGCTAACGTTTACAGGAAGTGACCCGTCGAGGGAGTGCCATAATGATACCCTTATCATCGACATGAAATAAGGAATAAAGTGGAATAAATGATTATAATCTAGGACTGTGGCGAAAGGTCAGACAATGTATAGGTAGTAAACTGTAGATAGGACTTGTCTTGAACATATCGATGACATGACTCTGCACTGTGGAAACATTTGACTCAACATAGGACCGAGGGTCATAATGGAATAGCCAGATGAGAGGAAAAATCAATCACCCAAACCTAGAAGGAAAAGTCACTGAGTGAAGATATCCCAAACCCAACACGAGAAACAGATGAGTGTCAGGGTTAAGAGTGTTAGAAAATTATATATTACGGAGCAATGGAACACATAAAATATTGCAGAAATATAAACAAAGAAAACACATAAAATAAGAGAGACACAGATATACGTGGTTCACCCAGTTTGGGTTACGTCCACCCTAAACAGCTAGTCCTTCCTTTCTATTATCCATCAAAATGAAGAGACACAACCTACAACAAATCCGCTGTAATATCCTCTATTTTCTCTCATAGTCTTGCCTCTCTGTTTCTCGCTCAGAGAATACATATCTATCACATAGACTCAATACAATGCCCTCATACAAAGAGAGGGGTTTCCTTCTAGGGAAAAAAAACCCTAAACTAAACATAAGTTCTACTATCAAATCATCCGTCTAATGAATGTCCTAGATTAACTATAAATTACTATACTTTTACAAGGAAATTTTACATTTGGTTTTAGCTTCAGGGGCGCTGCCCCCGAAACTCCTGCCAGGGGACTACTGGCCCCCAGACCCCCCAGCCGGGGGTATCGGCCCCCCCAAACCTCCGCGAGGGGAACAAGTCCCCCCCACACCCCCCCACGTGGAGGGGTGTACAAACTTCTTGGGGTATACATCCAGCTGAAACAAAGGCCTCTAAACAATCATGCTCCATACTCAACAATCTCCCACTTGGAGAATGATTGTAGCAACTCCACCGCTGCTTCATTTGTTGAACAATGACTCGTCTTTGGACCTAGCTGTTTCTCATCTTCATCATCATCCTTGAAGACCAATTGAAACTGAGCATATTCTCAGTTTCTCCCTGGTTATAACTTTTGTTAGCATATTTGCAGGATTCTAGCTAGTGTGTATCTTTTCGAGTTTCAACTCTCCATCTTCCAACACTGATCGTATGAAATGGTACTTGAGCTATATGTGTTTAGTCCTGGAATGAAATGTTGAGTTCCTTGCAAGATGAATGGCACTTTGGCTATCACTGTATAACGTGCCCATATCATGCTCCTTACCCAATTCACCCATAAACCTTTGTAACCAAATCATTTCTTTACTAGCCTCTGTAGTAGCAACATACTCTGCTTCTATTGTTGAAAGTGCAAAAACACTTTGGATTTTTGAAACCCAACTGATAGTTGTTCCACCTATAGTAAATACATATCCTGTAGTGCACCTCCTGTTATCTCTGTCACCTACCATATCTGCATCAACATATCCCTGTAGAGAAATGTTTGAACCACCAAAGCATAATGCTTGATTTGTGGTACCTTTCAAATATCTGAGAATTCATTTCACTGCCATCCAATGTTCCTTTCCTGGATTGTTCATGTACCTGCTTACAACTCCCACTGCATGTTCAATATCAGGCCTTGTGCAGACCATTGCATACGTTAAGCTTCCAACTGCTGATGCATATGGAACTTTAGACATATAATCCATGTCTTCTTGGGTCTTTGGGCACATTTCCTTACTAAGTTTGAAATGGCTAGCAAAAGGTGTACTAACTGGTTTTGCATTGTGCATATTAAATCTTTTCAACACCTTTTGTATGTACTCATTCTGAGACAATGTTAATTTGTGATTTTTCCTATCTCTAGTTATTCTCATACCAAGGATTTGTTTTGCAGCTCCCAAATCCTTCATTGCAAATGAATTTGCCAATTTTCTTTTGAGCACATTGATTTCTTGCATGTTAGATCCTGCAACAAGCATGTCATCTACATACAATAACAATATAATATAGCTGCCATCATTTTTCTTTTTCAGATAAACACAATCATCAGAGTGACATCTAGTATAACCTTGTTCAGACATAAACTTGTAAAATTTTAGATACCACTGCCTTGGAGCCTGTTTTAAGCCATACAAGCTCTTCTTCAACCTGCACACTAGTTTCTCGTTCCCTTTTACCTCATATCCTTGTGGTTGCTGCATATATATCTCTTCCTCCAAATCCCCATGGAGAAAGGTTGTATTTACATCTAACTACTCAAGATGCAAATCTTCAACTACTACTAGAATTAAAATAGTTCTAATTGAAGTCATTTTAACAACAGGAGAAAATATTTCATCAAAATCAATACCTTTCTTCTGTGCAAACCCCTTCACTACAAGTCTAGCTTTGTACCTTTGTTTTCCTCCATCTTCTTCCTTTAGCCTATAAACCCATTTATTCTTCAATGTAGTTTTTCCTGTAGGCAACCTGACTAAGTCCTAAGTCTGGTTATGCATTAAGGAGTCCATCTCTTCTTCGATGGCTACCTCCCACTTCTTCTTGCTTTCAACCTACATTGCTTCTTCATAACATTCGGGTTCACCAGAATCAGTCAACAATAAATAATATAATGAAGGAGAGTATCATTTAGGGGGTCTACTTATCCTGGTAGATCTTCTGACACCACTTTCAGGTGTTTGGGGTGCCTTTGCTGTTGTGGTGGTTGCTGTTGTTGTGGTTTTTGATTATTATTATTTTCAGGCACCTTTACTTTTTCAGTGATTTCATCAAGAACTGCGTATTCCTTATTTTCTTTTTCCTATTTCTTTTCCTGCAACTGATTCTTATACAAGACCTTTTCATTGAATATTACATCTCTGCTCCTAATGATTTTGTGATTTTCGTAATCATATAAGCGATAACCAAAATCATTAAGACCATATCCAATAAAGGTACATTTCTTTGACTTTACCTCAAGCTTTGTTCTATTTTCTTTATTAATATGGACAAAGGCCTCAAAACCAAAAGGCTTTAAAAAAGAGTAGTTTACCTTCTTACCTATCCATGCTTCCTCTGGAACACCACCATCCAAGGAACTTGAAGGTCCTCTGTTTATTACATAAACAGAAGTATCTACAGCATCTGCCCAAAACTATAAAGACAATCCTGCATGCAATCTCATGCACCTTGCACACTCCATGATTGTTCTGTTCATCCTTTCTGACACATCATTTTCTTGTGGTGTTCTTGGAACTATCTTCTCTCTGCGAATTCCATGCTTTGAACAGTACCTATCAAAATCTTTGCTACAATATTCACCTCCATTGTTTGATCTGAGACACTTCAATTTCTTTCCTGTCTCAATCTCAACCAAAGCTTTCCATTTCTTGAAAGTATCAAATACATCAGATTTATTCTTAATACAATAAATCCAAGTTTTTCTTGTTGCATCATCAATAAAAGTAACATAATAATGAGAGCCACTGAGAGATGATACCTGAGCAGGTCCCCATACATCTGTATGCACAAGCTCTAATTTTTCACTCTTCTTTTCTTTCCCAACTCTGAGAAATTTAACTCTCTTTTGTTTTCCATAAATGCAATTCTCACAAAAGTCCAAATCAACATTCTTCAAACCCGACAACAAATTCCTTGAGTGAAGAATCTTCATCCCCTTTTCACTCATGTGTCTGAGCCTATGATGCCATAATGGTGCATCTACTCCTTTGGAAGTTAAAGCATTAACAGAGTTAGAAATACCATTGCATAAATACAATGTACCAACCTTTTCACCTTTTGCTATTACCAGGGCTCCTTTGGTGACCTTCCAAGCTTTATCTGTGAAAGTTGTCACACAACCTTCACTGCCTAATTGCCCTGTTGAAATTAGATTTTTCTTCAGATCTCGAACATGCCTTACCTCCTGTAGTAGCAATTGGTTTCCATTCTGCTGTTTTACAAGAACCTTACCCATTCCAACAATTTTATAGGGTTTATCATCACCCAAATGAACTTGTCCAAAATCTCCTTGAACATAGGCATGAAATTATTTCTTATTAGGTGTGGCATGGAATGAGGACCCTGAATCTACCACCCAGGAATAAGTAATATTTTCGAAAGAAAGAATCAAAGCATCATGTAACATCTCACCTGTCACATTTGCTTCATGATTGTTTTCTTGCTGTGCATCTCCTTCTTTTCCCTTCCAAAATCTATAGTCTTTCTTTAGGTGTCCTTTCTTTTCGCATTTCTAGCACACTATCCTTGATATGGACTTGGATCTACCTTTCCTCGATTTACTACGATATCCTAAGCTCTTTCCTCTTTCCATTTTTCTTCCCCTAGACTCTGCACTTAAAGCATTACCCGATGTCTCACCAGAGCTTTTCCATCGCATTTCCTCACTAAGGATAGCACCAAAAACATCATCAAACTTTAAAGTACTAGATCCAGAAACAAAGTTACTAATGGCCATTACTAAACCATTCCAACTTTTTGGCAATGAGCACAAGAATAACAAAGCTCTAACTTCATCATCAAATTTTACCCCTACAGAACATAACTGACTTGTAACAGTATTAAAATCATTTAAATGGTCTACAATAGATACACCTTCTGACATCTTCATATTAAATAACCGTTTCATAAGAAATACCTTGTTTGAGCTCGAGGGTTTTTCATATAGTTTCTCCAACGCCTTAATCAAACCCTCTGTCGTTGTTTCCTTCGAAATGTTGAAGGTGACCGACGCTGCGAGGCACAACCGTACTGTTCTGAGTGCCTTTCTATCGAGAAGGTTCCATTCTTCATCTGTCATACTGTTATAGCTCCAAATCTCACTCTTATGGTTTGTGATGCTACACTCATGGCCTAGGGCAACCCCTCCTTCCAGACCTGGTCCTAAAATTTAAAAAACAGTGTTTTATCCCTTATACGTGACATTGCCCTGAGTTAAACGCATGTACACGTGGGTCTGTGTATACCCAACCCGCGTGTATGTATTAAAACACTTAAAAAAATAAATAATTCCTTATTTTCGGGCGGAGATCGCGGGTTTTACCTGTTGATCACCTGTTAGTGCCCATGGCCCAACTGTTCCCAACCAACTCCTAACTAAAAAACTACTTTGGAGATGGTATAAAAAGACATCAAAGGGAAGGCCTAAGGGAGAGAGAAAAAAGAGCAAGATTATTATGCTGAGATTTTTCCCTTAGACCAGATCTGAAGTCCTTGGTGCATTCTGCACTTCCCCCATTCTGCATAGGAAACCCTTGTTTCCATGTGTATTGGTGATCACTCATCCTTTATACCACCATTGAGTAAGACTTGGAAGGAGCTCTTGTTGGAGGCTTGAGGCTGGAACGAATCCGGGAGGAAGCTTTGCTTGGAGCCTGCTGAAGGTGTTTCAGGTGAAATCTTTCCGTTATATGTACTTTACTTTCCTTTATATAAAGAAACACGTCTTGGTTCCCGAAACAATCTTTCTTTGTGCTTATGAGATTCTTGCTTTGAATTCTTATGCAAGTAGTTACTTAAAGATTTTTATAACTAACTTTATAGCATGAAGATGGTTTATGTATAAGTATTTGTCCATGTACTGCTGTGCTCTTTGATTTGTTTGTTTTACAGGTCAAAGGAGAAGAAGGGAACTCCAAGAAGGGTTTGGACCCTAAAGGCCTTCTCGAACGTAGGACCTTAGGTACGTACCCTCAACATTAGAATTTGCTTACAGTAAAGATAATGGCTGTGTGTGTGTTTCTTTGAATAAGCAATTTTCAGTCTGGTAGAGTCTTAACCCAAAGGACCCTAGGGGTACTTTCCCCTCAACCACATACCCATTGGCATCTTTGTTTTTCCACCCAATGGTAGGTACAGATCTTTCTGATACAGATAATCTTCCATCTGCATCTTCCACAACGAGAAGTTTTGGCCGTTAAATTTATCAACCCTAAACTTACCATCTTCTGCCATTTCTCCCACTCAAATGAGGAACCCTTCTTTCCTGCGAGTTTATAAGCCAAATAGACCTTCAGCTTTGATACCAATTGTTAGAAAATTATATATTTCGGAGCAATGGAACACATAAAATATTGCAGAAATATAAACACAGAAAACGCATAAAACAAGAGAGACACAGATATACATGGTTCACCCAGTTTGGGCTATGTCCACCCCGAACAGCCAGTCCTTCCTTTCTATTATCCAGCAAAATGAAGAGACACAACCTACAACAAATCCGCTGTAATATCCTCTATTTTCTCTCACTGTCTCGCCTCTCTGTTTCTCGCTCAGAGAATACACATCTATTACACAGACTCAATACAATGCCCTCATACAAAGAGAGGGGTTGCCTTCTAGGGAAAAAAACCCTGAACTAAACATAAGTTCTACCGTCAGATCGTTCAGCTAATGAATGGCCTAGATTTACTAGAAATTAGTATACTTTTACAAGACAATTTTACATCTATTTTTAGCTTTGGGGGCGTTGCCCTCGAAACCCCCACCGGGGGACCACTGGCCCCCGGACCCCCCATCCGGGGGGATCGGCCCCCCCGAACCCCCGCGGGGGGGGGACAAGACCCCCCCCCCCCCCCCCCCCCCAAACGTGGAGGGGTGTACAAACTTCCTCGGGTATAAATTCGGGTGAAACAAAGACCTATAAACAATCATGCTCCATACTCAACAAAAAGTGACATGCTGCCTATACAAGAGATGTTCCCCTTTCACTTTCCCCCACTATTTCTAGTGAGTACCATAATTATTTTTACACAAGCGTGAAGAGGATACCATATGCTTGTCGTATAAGTTCATCCTTCGAATGAATCCATCCTAATAAGTATAACGAGCCCTAGGAAGGAGTAACTCAGTCTTGTCATGGTGACAATTCTTTCGTCATTTAACTTTTACGAGTCTGAAGGAAGAGTAACTTGGTGTCTTTTTCATATTTAGAGAGTTTGAAAAAGAGACAAAAAAGAAAAATTCATCAGGTCGCTTTTTGTAATTTGTCTCTCAAACCTAAAAAGGTAGAAAACAATATTCGAGAGAACTTCTTAGCCATGTTCGACAAAGATGTTCCTTTTTCATACAATAGTCTATCTGAGTCTGGAAAAGGTTAAACTTATACTGAGTAGACGTCATTTTGTTTAATTTTACGATTTTGAAATGACAAGTACTCGAAAATCTTTTCATTTTTCGAGAGTCAAAAAAGAGATGAAAGATAACTCCACCTGGAAGAACAAGTGGTATAAAAGGATAGAAACTAGTTCCGGTGATGATGGAACTACTCAAAACATGTAAAGGTCAAGAGACTGGCTAATAATACCACTCATTACAGATGTTCCCCAAGCAAGGGTTAAAAAACCAAGTGAAAGTTTATGATCGGCCAAAAATATGGCGAAGATGGAATGGGCAAACTGAGGCTCATCTGGAAAAAATCGACTGATAAAAACAACAATCACATGATGTAAAGTGGGAATGATTTCATTTTTACAGAATCTTGAAACAAAGATAAAATATGCTTGAGATAAGTTTGCATGCCCCAAACATAAAGACTCAATTCAAGGTACATGCCCCCCAAGCTTCATTTCATTCACATAAGTAGACTACTGGTTACTAACAGGTGGATGGAGTGAAGGTTCACTTAAGAGATCAAGTGAAAGACTCGACTGGGATTTTACGAGATCTAATCAAAGACTTGAATTGGAATGGGATATGTTTTATTTTTTAACAAGCTTGACATAGCAAAATAACCATGCTCATGACACCTTGTTTCATTTTTTAACCAACTTGACACAAGTAAAAGAACTCTTCTCATAGGGACCTAGTTCATTTTTTAACGAGTTTGACATAGTAAAAGAACTATCCTCAAGGAACCTTGTTTCATTTTTTAATGAGCTTGACACAAGACAAGGAAATATGCTCCATATCTTTTGATCACAAAGCAAAAGAGGTCATTGCCTCCAAGAGGTTCTCATCAGATGGGAGAACAACACTCTAGAAGGAATAAATGTCCAGGGATCCAAATGAAAAATAGGGCTACAATGCCCCTAGTGCATGATATATAACATCACCTACTAGATCATGAGTAGATGTGGGCATGGGACAGGTAGCCACATAATTAACCTGTGGTTAGGGTGAGGCTGCTTCCACATAAGAACCATTCAGGGACGATGGTTGATTGGGAGTTGATTCATGACCAATGAATGTAAGCTAATCAATGATCACAATGCTTCCTTCATGTAGGAAACACATCACTTGAAAGAGGGAAGAGACAAGAGATCACATGACAAAGACATATTCATGACCAAGGAGTAGATTAAAATCCAACGGGCCTTGGAGAACCATCACGTCTATACAAATAGTCTTTCCTCCCAAAGTAATAGGTAACTTAGTAAGGATCCCTAACGGTTGACTGGTTCCTTTGTTAAAAGCTAACAAATTTTGGGTAACAAGGACAAGCTGCAGAGAACCTAAAGCTTGCCAAGCACTTGAAGATAGAATATTAACAAATGCACCCTCGTCTATGACTTTGCTAGGTATGACCATATGGTAAGCTTATACTATAATCTGGAAAGGCACATAAGATGAAAGATGATATCTTGCCAGTCGAATCCAATCAAAATAAGTGACTAAACTACTTGGAGGGGGTGTCGTAAGAACGTGAAAGCTGCCCTCTTGCTCTATGGGAACAGGAGAACTACTCTCATGCACCTCAGGAATGGGAGGATTTCTCTCTAGTTCATTCAAAACTGAAGAAAATAGAAGAACCTAAGTAGTACGAGGTTCAATCTCCATCGGAGAGGTACGATTAACTGAAGGTGGAGACAATTCTATTGTTTTCTCAACCCATGGTTTGTCGAGAATGGACTCACGGGACTCACATTCCGAGAGAGTGGGGTTGACCAAAGATGACTTTTGATCAATCACTAGATCAACTAGTGAAGGATCAGGGGAAAGCTTTTGATACCCAGCCAGAAGACGAGATTGATAAGCTGTAAGGTTTTCAAACTCTTTAGAAGCTTCGTCCATAAGAGGACAAAGGTGATTACCTTCACACAACTTACAGGGAAATTTAACTTTTACCTTTTTCCCATGGGATTTACTGTCACTAGTTGAAGGTTTATCACTAACATGATCTCCAGGGGCTGATGAAAACGGTCCATGTGAATCTGTGGACAAAACTTCTAAGAACTTAGGAATACAAGCACAATTTTGAAGAAGGTGTCCACCCTTACATAACATGCAAGGGAATTTTACTTTCCAAGGCTGGTTGGAAGATTTTTCTACATCAGTTGCATTCATAACAATAATTGTTTGGTTGCCCCCTTGCTTACTTTGCTTCTCTTTTTCTTCCTCCTCTTCTTCTTATTCTTAGCTTCCATGTTACTAGGATCCATACTTTCACCAGGTGAATAGGAAGAATGTGGTGAAGATACAGGAGAAGAAGGCGAGGTGTCAACTTTAGGATCAACATGAGGTTGATGTTGTTTAGGTGGAGGAGAACTCTGTTGAAAAGTAGTTTGGACACTCGGAATCACCGATGTCTAAAATAACCAAACTAGTAGACCAATGGTCAATCCAAGAAGGGACAATGTTACCATATAGGGAGCACCAACATTTCCAAAAGAAGGAAAAGGACTAGGATTCTTGTCAGGGGGTTTCCTTTGTTGGTAGACTCGGGAAATGTTTCCATTGGTATCAACCAGAGATCTACTAAGGAATATTTCCACAGGATGGATGTTTTTCTGCAGTCAATTTAATTGAGTTTAGAACTTTAACAAAAATAAATAAAAAGGGGGGAATCTAGGCAAAAGGTTTTACCAAGTGTCCGTGAATGTTGTATACACCTTATCTGAGACCAAGGACTTAACGTACGATGGCCAATCTCCGCAAATGTTGTGTTCAATGTATCATGTTTACAAGGCAACTAACTCGGTTCCCAGTGGCTAAAAAATAGCAACCTAGTGTGGTCTCCCAATATATACTCGACAGTATGGGGAGCATAAGTCTGTGTTAGCACTGTCTAGTGCATAATCATTATGTGAGAGAATTCCCATAAGCTTTCCATACTGAAGTGCCTCCGATGTACCCAATAGTACAAGATAACCTTCGATATAGTTCCGTATTGGAACGAGATTTCAACCATAGGATACAATGCAGGCAGTTAATGACAACTGCTATGTTTAAAAATGCTGGAACACGTCTCTAGCCTAGACCTCTAAAATTTTTCATTAAGTTCCAAATGATCCTTATGTTAATTGAGGTAAATTTTAAGTTTATCTTCAATTAAGTTTTGGTTTGAAGGCTCAAAACGATGTCACCTAAACACCTATGATGCAACTATATGAGAAAAGGAAAAATTTTCATTTCAACGAAAGCTAGACTAATCAAGGGAAGAAATTTCAATCAATAATGCATCAAGCAAAATGCATCATGAAAAATTCCTTTCACTAACTTTCACTTTCATCTTCCAAATGCAATGCCAAAAGTAAAAATTATTTTCACTTTTCTCTATCCTAAGTGCATTTTTTTCGAAAGAAAAATGAATTTACTTTACTAAGATGCATTTATATGAATTATGATTTTCTTTTCGTTTTGATTGATTTGATGCACCTAATACACTTTTTAGCTTTCAATAAATGAAAAATTTGATCTATTTTCAATGATGAATCTCAAAAATTAAGTTTTCAATGCAACTAATATGATGCGTTTTCATGAAAAGTAAATTCCAAAAGACAAGCTAAAACAAATGAAAAACGATGTTTTCAATGATTTCCACAAAAAACAACACTCAATCAATCAACAAAAACAACATCGTAATGACACCAACAAGCATCAAGCGATGAGACATATTTTTCAAATTAATCAAGACAATCAATAAAAAAACTGACAAATCCAAGCATACAGGATGGGAAAAGACCTTAGAGGCCAAGACACACTTAATTCTAAGGCAAGAAACCTAAAAATTATCACATTCAAAGATGAGCACTACTTTATATAGAAAAAATCGTGTTGATTAGGTTATCAACGCTATTTTTCATAGAAAAACCCACACTGGTCGAGGTCATCAACACTACTTTATATAGCAAAACGCGTGTTGTTTTTTAGCGTGAGAAAATAGTGGAAAACAAGGTTTTCAGTAGGAGTGTATAGGTAAAAACAAGTGTTGGTAGCACGACTGTCACTAATAAAACTCCCGTTGAGCGAGGAATATGGGACAAAAATAAAAAGGATTCCAAAAAAAATCCATACTTAGCACTCGAAGGGAGTAATCATTGATTGTGCAGTCCTATACTGACTCAATCTGATTGAGAATTGGACGGTTGGTCAAACTAATCAAAGGATAAAATTGGACAAATGGATGGAAAGGTTATAGCTTCCCCAGTGGAGTCACCATTTTGTTGAGTAGGTAAATCCTCTCTGCATATAGACATGATCCCTCTAGCCCAATGAGTGGGTCTAGCAACAAACGAGACAATCTACAAGACACATTCCTAGATTACAATAGAAATGAGAGAAGAGGAAGGAGACCTACCTCATTCTAATGCTATAATGCACTCCTTTGATGAATATCTTGATTTCTTTCTCCTCAGGCTTAGTCCTTAGTGCTCACAGCATTTTAATATCTGCACAAGAGGAAAAAGACACAAAAAGGCATAAAAGTGCAACAAGCATAATCAAATGTAATCCACTTAACAGATCAAGGAGCATTAAGATAAATGAAGCATTAACACAAGCATTTATGGAAAGTGAACTAGAAATTGTATATATTAATAAACAAAATAGGAAACATACAACCTAGGCCTTGATGCTAGTAAGTCGTCCTTGAGTGAATGTACAACTCCAAGCTCAAGCACTCCAAGCACTCCTTCTCCAAGCCAAAGTGAATAGCATGTAGGCACTATCTCAACATAGGGGTGCAAATAATCAGAGAGCAACCATTAAGGAATGGAGGAGGATGAATATATAGGTAGGTAGAGGGTGTTAGTATCTCACCAAAGATAGTGGAAGGTCCTCATCTCAAGGAGGAAGCTCATAGGGATAAGATCAAAGGGTAATATTGGAAGAATTCGACCACATCCACAATGAACAAAATCCGGCTCGTCATTCTGGAAGCCTTTAGATCATGAAGCTTCTTGTCCTCTTTAAGAAAAAAATCCTTTTAGGTATCAGCATGAGTATCTAGGCCAAATCCGCGTTGGTAGCACAAGGCTCATATGGTGCAACTTGCCATCAGCACAAGTGGGTAGTGTCACAGTCGGGCTTGCCTAGAAAATAGGGTTTTGAGCTCATTTTATTAGGAAAGTCTCAAGGAAACTTTTCATCATTTTTTCAGGGAGGATCTGCATTGCATATCAGGATGAGTACACTACGTAGTTTTCAAGTTTCATGCACTTTGGGGTATGACACAAGGAAGTGCATGAGGTGTGACAAAATACTGTGTAACACGCCCAAATTACCAACACAATTATTTCCTGTACCTCGCCACTGCAGTTACTACCATTTCTATGGTATTGGTCCAGAAGGACGATGTAGAAAATGAACATCTTATTTATTACTTGAGTCAAAACCTCATTGATACTGAAGTCAAGTATACTCATGTTGAAAAGTTGGCTTTGGCAGCTGTCAAATTTGTCAATAGATTTCTCCATTACATACCGCTCCATAAAATTATGGTTGTTTCAGATTGAAACCCCATGAAATACATCTTATCACAAAATTATTGGGGGGTAAGTACTCCAAGTGGATTGTCATCCTACAGGAGTTTGATTTGGAATTCATCAAATCCAAGTCGAAGAAGTCCTTATTTTTTGTTGATCTAATTTGCGACCTTCCCACTGCTGAAAATAAGACAATGCCTAGTGATTCTATTATGAACTAGTCATTGTTCTTTATCTCATCATCTAACTCTTGGTATGGAGACCTTATCATATATCTCCAAACCTATACTTTCCATTCTGATACCTCTCACCCTGACCAATGAGGTATATGATATCAAGCCGAAAATGACATTATATTCAGTGACACCCTTTATCGTCGTGGTATTGATACAATATTCCGAAGGTGCATCACTAATAAGGAGGATGAGAAAGTATTAAATGAATGCCATTATGGGGTATGTGGGGGTCATTTGTCTAGTTATTCCACTGCATATAAGATCCTGCATGTTGGTTACTTTTGGTCTTCCATGTTTTGCGACTGCATCCTCACTATAAAAAAGTTTCATGCATACTAAATATATGGGCATAGGACATGTTCTCTGCCCACTAATTTGCATCTTGTTATTGTCATTGGACCTGTTAGCCTCCTGTTGCAACAGGGTTTCATTTTTCATGATTGACATTTTTACATGCCAAATATGTCATACTTGGCAAGCTGCAGTGTTCCATATTTCCAGAAGATACCATGAGAGTGTGCTAGTCCAAATGTCACTGCTGAGATTCCATTTTGTTGAGTTGTCCCAGTTTTGGAGAGTTTTCATTTAAGGGAGGTCCAAACAGTCTAATCTTGGTCTCCCTAGGTTTCAATTTCCAGTTTTAGAATATAGAGAATGCATCTGTCCAAACAGTTTAATGTTGGCAGATTTGTAGATAGGTAGAGAATCAAAGGGACCCAACTGTTTAATCTGGGCCGTGGCAGAAATAAGTGCAGATCTAGATAGGAAAATTCAAAAGAAAAATTGTGAATCTGGGTTTGTAAGCCTAAGTGCACCCAAAACAAAAAGAAGAAAAAATGTTAGGACAGTAGGCTGGGTAGGTAGCTGTACAGTGGCAGAGTGATGATTGATGATCAATTTTGTATCTCACAATCTCTTATCTTTTTAGATCACATTTATCAGGCAGTTTTGCATTCAAAGGAGGTACTCAAGCTGGAATTCACTAACCTCCCCTTCTTCTCATTTCCCCCAAGTCACTTACTAACATCCCCCAAGAGGTCAAGATCAGCTTGAGCCTCTCAGTTTCATCATTTCCATGACATTCACCTTGGTGAGGATCTGCTTCACTCAAGGACTGCTCACTCATCATCTGTGAGCCTTCTTTTCCCCAACAAAGCCTAAGGTCTCATACCTTAGCACCCTCTTTTCATCTTCATATTAACTGCTAACAGTATTATATAACTCCCTATCAGTATTCCTTTTCCCCTACCAAAGCTATGTACATATAACCCCCCTATGTAAATATCCCCTCCCTGGCAATATAGCCATATTTTTATAAGTCCGGGAAAAAATGGTCCATCTGGGGCTATTTTTAGCCCATCCGAGTCATTAAGGAGCTAGTTTGACATCTGGTCAGCTAGTAACCTCTTCCCTAGCCCAAAACCCCTAAAAAACCTTCAAAAACCCATTTTTTGCACCTTTTTCCTACGTTCTGTGCATAAAATATTAACCCACGCCGTTTTTCCACATAAAAACCCCATTCCCTAAGTCTAAACCCACCCGCGCGCATCATTAAAAAAGGAATATTCTTTGAATATTCCCCCGCCGTATCTCCCCGCCGTATTACCTTTGCCGCCAGCCGTCCGATCCACAGCCCCGCAGATCTACGACTGGCGGGCTGCCCCATCCCCGAACCGCCCGAGCTTTAGCGTCCGGGAGATGGGCGGTATTCCTGCCGTACTCCTGCCACGCGTCAAGCTCTAGGGTGTGGCGGAGCCCCCTCCCCCGAGACCGCCTTTGCCCATAAGCGGTGCGCCACAAAACCGCTTACCACCCGTGACGTCACACCCCACATCACCCTCTGCACAGTCCCTGCTTACGTCACCCCTTTGTCCAGTCACCCGATGAGTCACCTGCCTGCGTGGCCTCCTGCCACGTGTCCCTGCCACCGTACCTGCCATGTCATCATCCGTACATGATGACGTCATGCTGACGTCATCCCGCCACGTCGTCCTGCTGACGTCATCTGCCATACAATGTCACATCGTTGCTGACGTCATGCTGACGTCATCAACACTTTTTTGGCGCGAAGGGCAAAAAATCGCACTTCGGAGCCCCGGAATCCAATTCTGAGGTAGTTTTTGATGAGCGATTTGCAAATCGCTCATCGCAGGATTTTTTAGGCCGAAATGGAGAATCTTAAGCGAATCTTTAGGGAATATTCTCATCATGCGGCCCCAGGAAGCCCGAAAAGGCGCAAAAATGATCCGTTTTCTTCACAGAGCATATCAAAAGGAGCAGGAGACAATTCTAGATGATACAGAGGCCGAACAGCGGCCATTTACTGGTGATTAGACCCCCAGCACATCAGATCAGCCGTCTAGATTTTGTCAAAGAGTATCAGTGGAAGAAAGGACGCCAAAGAGTATCCGCAAAGATTTGTTTAGAGGCTCGAAGCACCTGAACATTGATGAAGCCCCCAGAAAGTCAAATCAATAAGCATCAGCCCATCCTTGCCTTCAAATCACCATTAAGGCATTCAAAGCACCAGGATAGCAAGGAAGTAGAAACCCATGCGTATTTATTTCAGAAGACATTGCACCAAGGCACCCAGGACTACATCATTTATTCATTTTCTTTTTACGGCCGCCCCCAGCGCAGCCTGAGAATGTTCATGCATTTATTTCAGATAGGAGTAGGTCAATAAATTATTTTTTATGACCTGATTAGGTCAATATGTAATAAAAGCAGTAGATAGAAAGTTTTTCCCTATATATACCACCCTCTGTATAGTTTTAAGGGTTGGTAAATTGAGAATTCTTCACTAGAGACTCGCTGTGTATACCTAAATTTTTCTGTAATCAAAGATTACCGAAAGCTTGGAGAGCAAACTGTCTGTTGTTGATAAATGCTTTGGAGACTGAAGATGGAATTCTTGTGCTGCGACCTGAAGCAATAAGTGCCTCTTATCTCTGTTTATGTGTCTGCCATTATCTAAATAGCAAGAAAAAAGAATAGCCTAGAATTAGTTTAAATACTCTCTATGCTCAATTTCTGTTGTTTTCTGATGTTTTCCTCTGAATGAATTGGTTATGAATATTGAATTCCTTCTGGCTCATGTTTACCCCAATTCACTTGTGTTGGCCAATTATCTAGGGATTCTTAACTGCCCTTAGGTAGCGCCCTATTACTTTCTCTGCTAATCTGTTGGAGAGATTCTTAACTGCCTCTCTTTCTTTAGCATTCGTTTCATCCTTTAAACCTGAAAATTGCTTCAACCTCAGCTATCTTGCTCCATGTTCCCTCACTGTTATTAAGGAAACGCACCAGCAGTTCCCCTCCTCGACTCCACGCCCAATGGTTTGAAACATTCAGACTATACTCTGCCTCTCTACCTGAAAGTGTCAATTTTCCCACCAAAACAAAACAAAAAACCCTCTAGACCCAAGACCTAGCATAAAATCCTTTCAAACAAAGCTAAATCTAAAAGAGAGAGCCCTCTCTGATTGCAGGTTGGCTAGAACCTGCAGTCCAAAGTTGGTTTGTGGTTACCTCGGCCGTATCCTTTTCTGGAGCTTTAAGGACAACCTGAGTGATAACATAATGGCGACTCCGCTGGGGACCTAATCCTCAGAAAGTTTTATTGATTAAGTTGGAAAGCTCCACTGGGGATCTTCCTCAGTTAAGTTTCACAAAGAAGGTTGGAAATCCCTGGAAAAATCGATTTTCTAATTGCTGTATATTTCTTAAAACTACAGATGAAGCTTGAATGTCAGCCAGGAAGCCTTTGAAACTGTTTTTGTTTTACATTAACAGAATTAAATAAAAGCTGCTTCAGTCAATCTTCATGCTAGTTTTAAGCCATACACAGCCTTTCCAAAATCTGATCCGTCCCTTGTTAACTACAATAATATTCCCATAAAATACCAAAAAACAAAAACAATTCGGAAGTTGGCTCCCAAGAAGAATCCACGATATACAAGATCCAATCCAGACCCCAACCCTCTAGCTGTTTTTGAAAACCCTAACATAATCCCGAAAATCCTTAGGAAACAAGAAAGACAGGAAAATTTTGCTGATTTAAATCCTGAAACATCTTACCCTAGCTGTATTCCGACTCCTGTCAAGGTTTTGTTCCATTCAACCCCTATTTACATCAGTTCATCATCTACATCCCATAGTACTCCTTCCACACCTTCATCCACTGCACTTGCTAACACTACTATTGTTTCCAACGTACCAGTTACTCCTGTGATCCCTGTTACTCCAGTTGTTCCACTTATCCCCGTTGTTCCACTTATACCGGCCAATATGGCTAATAGATATGCACCCCTGCAATTACCTGCTAATGTTGCGGCTTTACCTCAAGATTACCAATCCAAAATCACATATTTTGATTCCACTGGTCCCTTCACAACCATTCAGCATGCCAAAAAGATGCAAGACTATTTCGAGAACTATGAAATAGATGATGACAGCGTGAGAATGAGAATTTTTGTTCAGAGTCTAACAGGTGATGTAAGAACTTGGTTCAGATCACTTGCTGCAAATTCCATAACCACTCCTGATGAGCTTTACCTATCCTTTACCAACAGATGGGAGAAAAAGAAAGACCCCTTGCACATACTAGCTGAATATGACACGATCAAACGAGGTCCCCAAGAGACTGTTTTGGAGTACTGTGCAAGATTCAATAACGTCTACAATGCAATACCACAGAATTTAAGGCCTCCACCTGATCTGGCCTTGTACAAATTTCCTGACGGTTTTGACCCGGATATGGCATACCAGTTAAAAGAAAGAGCCCCTACAACTCTTGAAGACGCGCAAAAGGTTGCTGTTACCGTAGAGGCTAACTTAATTGCCAAGAGAAACAAAGTGAGAATGGAAAAGAGAACCACCTTTAAGGAAGAACCCTGAGCCTTTGACCAGAAGCTTGATGCTATCATTAATGGCCTGCAAAGACTAGGAGAAAGAGTAGAAAATGTTGAGAGAAAAGCATCATGGGAAGGACAGCAGTCCAACCCCATAAGAAACCCGAATTTTAGGAAAACACAGAACATAAATGCTGGTAGGTCTAACCAAGACCAAGACATTAGACCCCCTTTTCAAGATAACTATGTAGAAGGATCTACTTCTAGTCAAACCATAAAAGACGATCACATGAACTTAATGGATCTAAAGGGCGAGCATCAAACTTTCCTGACACAAGAAGACCAAAACGAACATGATTGCAATCAATTTCAGACTAAAACTGGTAAGTCTTTTGATTTCAAACAGGGTTATGATACTGCTGTGTATGAAGTACACAAACAGTATAAGCTCAGAACTAGGACCATTGACATCTCTGAGCCTAGCAAGACAAAGGAAAGCAAACAACCCAACAAGATTAGAAACACAGCTGTTGTAACCCAACCAGCTGATACAACTGCCTCAAACTCAAATCAAGTGACTGTAGAGGACATAACAGACACGCAGCCTGCTGTTGAGTAGCCTCAGCCACCTCCTCTCTCAAAACAAAATTCAAATAGCATCCCAAAAAGTACTCCTAAAGTTGCGAAACTGCAAGCAAATATTTCCCGTAACACTGATAAGCGAGAGCAGATTGCCGAGAATGCAAATGAAACAGAAAAAACTGCTATTATCAACACCAAAACTCCACTGGAAAAGCCATTTAACTTAGAGACAGAAATAGCTAAGTTAAAAATATCCATCCCCCTCTCAGAATTGGCCAAACACGATGTATATAGGTAGCAAATTGAAAGGTGACTTCAAATTCCAGAAAACAAGGATGACGTAAATGTTTTGGATGACACCCCAGAGCTGCTATTTGGTCCAGAAGTTAACGGAAAATCAACACGTGGACTTGTCCCACCTTTTTATGTCAGTTTGCATATACATGACAAAGTTTTACATAATGCTATGTTTGACTCAGGGGCATCGCACAATCTTATGCCCAAAGCAGTTATGGAAAAACTGAATCTTGATGTCACAAGACCTTACAAAGATTTATACTCATTTGACTCAAGTCAAGTGAAATGCCTAGGCCTCATAAAAGACTTGTGTGTTTCCTTAGTCCAATACCCTAATAAAACCATCCTCATGGATGTAGTGGTGGCTGACATCCCACCAAAGTACGGTATGCTCCTCTCAAGATCATGGGGAGCAAAGCTCCAAGGATCCCTTCAATTAGACCTTTCCTACGCTACTATTTCAGTCTTTGGGCAACTAAAGAGACTGTACAGAGAAACGCTCATGAAGTATGTAGTAAGTAGCGAGAGCAAACCGGAAAATTTTCCCATTTATTCAATCCATTCCGATATGGATTCCTTCATTTTATTTAATGATGAAATAAATCTGCCCACTGATGATAAACCGCTGGTTTTGGAAACAGACACACATATAAATGAAGAGTCGGTTGCACATACCCACGAAACTGTCACAATGGTTAACACAACCAGCCCACCAGAAGAAGTTCCCCAGACAGAAATTTTAAATCTGCCCAATCCTAAAACAGCTCAATCTCTTGATGCTGACCATAAGCAAGAAAACACATGGTACCTAGAGTTTGATGGCTCTTTTAACAAGTTAGGAGAAGGGGCAGGCGTTTGGATTCATAACACACACAATAACCATGCAGAAGGACATGCCTACAGACTAAACTTTAAATGCACAAATAACATGGCAGAGTATGAGGCTCTGCTTTTAGGCCTTAAACTGCTAAAAACTCTAGGAGCTGTTAAAATATCTATCCTGGGTGACTCTGATCTAGTTATACAACAAATGAAAGGTAATTTTGTTACCAATGACAACAGAATGAGAGCCTATAGAACAACTGCTACTGACATACTCCAGTCATTCACTGAATTCAAGCTTGACAAGATTTCTAGAAATCACAACATTCATGCACACAGCCTAGCCACCTTTGCTAGTACATGCAAGCTTCCTTTTGACCCAAGCCATCACTTCACGGCTGAGATAAAACATAGGCCCACTGTCCCAAATAATGTCAGAGATTGGCAAGTATTCGAGAACGATGCCCAGATTAATAATTTCCTTACCCTCGAGCATGAATTTTCAAATATTCACATTGACATGGATGCCATGACGGATTCTAAACAGTAGAGAAATGAAAGTCAGCAAGTTCTAACCGCTGCAACAGCCAAACAGATTCTAAAGCCAACCATTTTTGACAATGAAAACATAGAACAACTGAAACAAACGCAGGTAGAAGAAATAGACAAAACAGAGGCAGAAATCATTGACCTGAAAGATAATTTTTTGCCTGCTGGTCTAACCCCACTAGAAGACATGTTTGACTCTAATGACGTTCCCAGAAAACCAAAATTGCAACCAATAAACACGGAAATTGAAGAGCACAACATTGGAACAACAGAGAATCCAAAAATGATCAAACTGTCCAGAAATCTACCACCTGATCAAAAGCCCAAGTACATTGATCTATTCAAAGAATTCCAAGATGTATTTGCTTGGAGCTATGAGGATTTGAAATCCTATGATACATCAGTGATTCAGCACACGATCCCATTGAAGCCCAATCAGAAGCCCTTCAAACAGAAATTGAGAAGAATCAACCAGGTGCTGCTTCCCCCGATTGAAAAAGAAGTGAAAAGGATGTGGGAAGCAGGCATTATAGCCCCTATCAGATTCTCAGAGTGGGTGTCCAACCTAGTGCCTACAAGAAAAAAGACAGGTGAAATCAGACTTTGTGTAGATCTCAGAAATTTAAATCAAGTCTCCTTAAAAGACCACTATCCCCTGCCCAAAATGGACCACATATTGCAGAGAGTAGTGGGAGCATCTAGAATTTCCCTGCTAGATGGTTTTTCAGGTTTTAACCAGATACTTGTTCACCCAGAAGACCAAGACAAAACAACTTTTACCACACCCTGGGGAACATTTAAGTATGTAAAGATGCCATTTGGACTTAAAAACGCTGGTGCTACTTTTCAACGAGCAATGGATATTGCCCTCGCCAAAGAAATACATGACTTCCTGGTTGTGTACCTTGATGATTTAACCCCATTTTCCAAATCTGATGAAGAACATCTCAAGCACCTTAGGCAAATTTTCATGACATGCAGAAAATATGGAATTTCCTTGAATCCTAAGAAGTCCTTATTTGGCCTTGAAGAAGGAAAATTACTTGGCCACATTATATCAAAGGATGGGATCAGAATTGATCCTGAGAGAATACAGGCCATCCTCCAAATTCCATACCCCAGAAACATAAAAGAGCTACAAGCATTCCTTGGGAAAATTAACTTTTTGAGAAGATTCATTCCAAATCTGGCTGAATTAATAAGACTGTTAAGCAACATGTTAAATAAGGATGCCAAGGTAAGGTGGTCCCTGGAAGCCAAGCAAGCATTTGAGAGTATCAAATCTTCCTTAACTCAAACCCCTGTCCTAACTAGTCCACAGTTCGATAAAGATTTTATCATATTTTCGTTTGCATCCGAGCATACAATAGTTGCTGTCCTGCTGCAGAAGGATGAAAAGGGAGCTGAAAAGCCAATTGCTTTTTTTAGTCGAGCCTTAAGAGACGCCCCATTGAAGTACCCAATAATGGAAAAACAGGCCGACGCACTTGTCAAGGCCATCAAGGATTTTAGAGTGTACATACTGTATTCACACGTGATTGCCTACGTCCCACACGCTGCTGTAAAAGACATACTGACTCAAGACGGATTAGAAGGCAAAAGAGGTAACTGGATTGCAAGTATCCTCGAATATGACATCGAAATAAAACCAACCAAGCTGATAAAGGGACAAGGTTTAGCTAAACTGATGTCCGAAACAAATTTTCGAGCCTTAGACATTAACTAGCTGGACAATGAACCGGAGCTAGTGGCTCCACAGATCAGTGAAATGTTTTTACAATCCCCATGGTACGCTGATATATGCTTTGTATTATTAAACCTGTGTGCTCCCCCAGGATTGTCCAGAACAAAGAAAAGATTTTTGAAAATGAAGGCTTGAAAGTTTTGTGTTATTGATGGTGCATTATTTTGGAGAAATCATGAAGGTATATTGTTGAATTGCTTAACCATGAATGAAACTAACAATGTCATGAAATAATTCCATGCAGGTGATTGTGGAGGACATCTCTACTGGAAGTCCACGGCTGACAAGATTTTAAGGGCTGGTTTCTACTGGCCCACTCTTTTTGCAGATGTAAAAAAGTTTTCCATGTCATGTCACAAATGCCAAATTTTTTAGGGCAAGAGAAAATTGTTGCCCCTGCCCCTTAAACCAATCTCCACCGAAAAACCTTTTCAACAATGGGGCCTTGACTTCGTTGGAGAAATCCATCCTTCTTCCTCAGGCCAGCACAAATGGATCCTAACAGCCACCGACTATTTCACTAAGTGGGTTGAAGCCATTCCCTGTAGACAAGCCAATGATGCCATTATTATCCAATTCCTTGAGTGCAATATCCTTTCCAGATTTGGCTGCCCTGAGAAAATCATCACTGACAATGCCGTTTCCTTTAAGTCCAAAAAGCTGATCAATTTCTGCCACAGATTCCATATTACACTGGACCACTCTACAGCGTATTACCCTCAAGGTAATGGATTGGCCGAATCATCTAACAAGAGCCTCATCAACATCATAAAGAAAATGCTAGAAGAAAACAAGAAAAACTGGCACAAAAAGCTGGTGAACGCCCTATGGGCAGACAGACTTTCAAGCAAAAGATCAATTGGGATGAGCCCTTATGAGATGGTATATGGCATGGAGGCTAGATTTCCTTCTTCCCTGGGCATTCCTACTATCAAGCTGTTACAGGAGATTCAGGCTGAACCAAATGACATTCAAAGAAGGATTAATCAGACAATTCACCTTCAGCAAACCAGAGAACAAGTTTATGATAGAGCTCAAATCTTACAAGAAAAGCTTAAAAAGATGTTTGATAAGAGAGCTAAAGCTGAAGATTTCAGTATTGGCGACAAAGTTTTGAAGTGGGACTCAAGAAGAGAAGAAAAGGGCAAACATGCCAAGTTTGACTTTCTATGGAAGGGTCCATTTGAAATTTCTGCTATTCAGGGAAACAACACTTATTTTCTCAGATTTATGGAGGACAGCACCTTTGAAGAACGCCCTGTGAATGGCAGGATGTTGAAACATTATCATGATCCTTGTTGCTGAAACAATGCAAGTTCTGTAAATACCTTTTGTACAATATTATTTGTATATATCAGCATTCAATTTAATCTTTATAAACAGGCCGATTGTTTGAGGAATAACAGTAAATTCGGTGAGGACGCGGCTGATGCGAATTTTTCAGTCTCAAGAGTATCAAAGCAGAGCAAAAATTTCAGTTCATATCAGCACCGTGCTCTAAGCAAAAGCAAGGCAAACACAGCAGTTTGATCCATGTCCCTAAACTGTTTTAAAAGGCATAGGTGCTCAGGCATTATACATAAAGATCAAGCGCGCAGAAGAAAGCAGGCGGTGCTGTATAATTCACAGTAACTCAGATGAGAAGAGAAAGTGGTTCATATTTTCAAAGTTTCATACTTTAACAGCCAGAACAAAGAAGAATTTCCCAGTCCACAGCAACAAACAGAAGATCAAGGCAGTCTGACCTGCTGTTCTTGACTTTTCACAAGGAAAAGCCATCCCCAAGTGGAGCCACTGTTAGCCTCCTGTTGCAACAGGGTTTCATTTTTCATGATTGACATTTTTACATGCCAAATATGTCATACTTGGCAAGCTGCAGTGTTCCATATTTCCAGAAGATACCATGAGAGTGTGCTAGTCCAAATGCCACTGCTGAGATTCCATTTTGTTGAGTTGTCCCAGTTTTGGAGAGTTTTCATTTAAGGGAGGTCCAAACAGTCTAATCTTGGTCTCCCTAGGTTTCAATTTCCAGTTTTAGAATATAGAGAATGCATCTGTCCAAACAGTTTAATCTTGGCAGATTTGTAGATAGGTAGAGAATCAAAGGGACCCAACTGTTTAATCTGGGCCCTGGCAGAAATAAGTGCAGATCTAGATAGGAAAATTCAAAAGAAAAATTGTGAATCTGGGTCTGCAAGTCTAAGTGCACCTAAAAAAAAAAGAAGAAAAAATGTTAGGACAGTAGGCTGGGTAGGTAGCTGTTCAGTGGCAGAGTGATGATTGATGATCAATTTTGTATCTCACAATCTCTTATCTTTTCAGATCACAGTTATCAGGCAGTTTTGCATTCAAAGGAGGTACTCAAGCTGGAATTCACTAACCTCCCCTTCTTCTCATTTCCCCCAAGTCACTTACTAACATCCCCCAAGAGGTCAAGATCTGCTTGAGCCTCTCAGTTTCATCATTTCCATGACATTCACCTTGGTGAGGATCTGCTTCACTCAAGGACTGCTCACTCATCATCTATGAGCCTTCTTTTCCCCAACAAAGCCTAAGGTCTCATACCTTAGCGCCCTCTTTTCATCTTCATATTAACTGCTAACAGTATTATATAACTCCCTATCAGTATTCCTTTTCCCCTACCCAAGCTATGTACATATAACCCCCTTATGTAAATATCCCCTCCCTGGCAATATAGCCATATTTTTATAAGTTCGGGAAAAAATGGTCCATCTGGGGCTGTTTTTAGCCCATTCGAGTCATTAAGGAGCTAGTTTGACATCTGGTCAGCTAGTAACCTCTTCCCTAGACCAAAACCCCTAAAAAACCTTCAAAAACCCATTTTTTGCACCTTTTTCCTATGTTCTATGCATAAAATATTAACCCGCGCCGTTTTTCCACATAAAAACCCCATTCCCTAAGTCTAAACCCACCCGCGCGCATCATTAAAAAAGTAATATTCTTTGAATATTCCCCCGCCGTATTACCTTTGCCGCCAGCCGTCCGATCCACAGCCCCGCAGATCTACGACTGGCGGGCCGCCTCATCCCCGAACCACCCGAGCTTTAGCATCCGGGAGATGGGCGGTATTCCCGCCGTACTCCCACCACGCGTCAAGCTCTAGGGTGTGGCGGAGCCCCCTCCCTCGAGACCGCCTTTGCCCATAAGCGGTGCGCCACAAAACCGCTTACTGCCCGTGACGTCACACCCCACGTCACCCTCTGCACAGTCCCTGCTTACGTCACCCCTTTGTCCAGTCACCCGATGAGTCACCTGCCTGCGTGGCCTCCTGCCACATGTCCTTGCCACCGTACCTGCCATGTCATCATCCGTACATGATGTCATGCTGACGTCATCCCGCCACGTCGTCCTACTGACGTCATGCTGACGTCATCCGTCGTACAATGTCACATCATTGCTGACGTCATCAGCACTTTTTTGGCACGAAGGGCAAAAAATCGCACTTCAGAGCCTCGGAATCCAATTCTGAGGCAGTTTTTGATGAGCGATTTGCAGGATTTTTTAGGCCGAAATGGAGAATCTTCAGGGAATCTTTAGGGAATCTTCTCATCATGCGGCCCCAGGAAGCCCGAAAAGGCGCAAAAATGATCCGTTTTCTTCACAGAGCATATCAAAAGGAGTAGGAGACAATTCCAGACGATACAGAGGCCGAACAGTGGCCATTTACTGGTGATTAGACCCCCAGCACATCAGATCAGCCGCCCAGATTTTGTCAAAGAGTATCAGTGGAAGAAAAGATGCCAAAGAGTATCAGCAACGATTTGTTTAGAGGCTCGAAGCACCTGAACATTGATGGAGCCCCCAGAAAGTCAAATCAATAAGCATCAGCCCATCCTTGCCTTCAAATCACCATTAAGGCATTCAAAGCACCAGGACAGCAAGGAAGCAGAAACCCATGCATATTTATTTCAGAAGACATTGCACCAAGGCACCCAGGACTACATCATTTATTCATTTTCTTTTTACGGCCGCCCCCAGCGCAGCCTGAGAATGTTCATGCATTTATTTCAGATAGGAGTAGGTCAATAAATTATTTTTTATGACCTGATTAGGTCAAGATGTAATAAAAGCAGTAGATAGAAAGTTTTGCCCTATATATACCACCCTCTGTATAGTTTTAAGGGTTGGTAAATTGAGAATTCTTCACTAGAGACTTGCTGTGTATACCTAAATTTTTCTGTAATCAAAGATTGCCGAAAGCTTGGAGAGAAAACTGTCTGTTGTTGATAAATGCTTTGGAGACTGAAGATGGAATTCTTGTGTTGCCACCTGAAGCAATAAGTGCCTCTTATCTCTGTTTATGTGTCTGCCATTATCTAAATAGCAGGAAAAAAGAATAGCCTAGAATTAGTTTAAATACTCTCTATGCTCAATTTCTGCTGTTTTCTGATGTTTTCCTCTGAATGAATTGGTTATGAATATTGAATTCCTTCTGGCTCATGTTTACCCCAATTCACCTGTGTTGGCCAATTATCTAGGGATTCTTAACTGCCCTTAGGTAGCGCCCTGTTACTTTCTCTGCTAATCTGTTGGAGAGATTCTTAACTGCCTCTCTTTCTTTAGCATTCATTTCATCCTTTAAACCTGAAAATTGCTTCAACCTCAACTATCTTGCTCCATGTTCCCTCACTGTTATTAAGGAAACGCACCAGCAGTTCCCCTCCTCGACTCCACGCCCAATGGTTTGAAACATTCAGACTATACTCTGCCTCTCTACCTGAAAGTGTCAATTTTCCCACCAAAACAAAACAAAAAACCCTCTGGACCCAAGACCTAGCCTAAAATCCTTTCAAAAAAAGCTAAATCTAAAAGAGAGAGCCCTCTCTGATTGCAGGTTGGCTAGAACCTGCAGTCCAAAGTTGGTTTGTGGTTACCTCGGCCGTATCCTTTTCTGGAGCTTTAAGGACAACCTGAGTGATAACAAGACCATTTGTGAAATGGGGCATTGATTTCATTACATTTAACCCTCACTCGGCCAGGGGGAATGGCTATATCATTGTAGCAGTTTACTATTTTACCAAGTGGACTGAGGCAATGCCTATATACAATAATATTGGTGAATCAACTACTCTCTTTTTCTTCAACCATGTCATTGCATGGTTTAGTGTTCCACAACTTTAATTACGGACCATGGAAAAATTTTTCCAAATCACATGATGTTTGAACTGACTGCCATGCTAGGAATCTCCCATGAGAGTTCCAATCCCTACTACCCTTAAGTGAATGGGAAAGTTTAGGCAGTCAATAAATTTCTCAATTTGATGCTTCAACGCATGATAGGGGTGCACAAATCATACTGGAATATTATCCTTTATGTGGCCCTGTGGATGTATTGAACCTCTATTAGGAATGCTACCAGATTCACACCATTCCAATTGGTTTAGGGTCTGGAAGAAATCCTTCCAATAAAATGTGAAATTCCGTCTCTCAAAATTTCTATAGAACTCCTCCCTACCACTTCCATGGAAGAGGATCGTCTCTTACACATGACGCACTTAGATGAAACTTGTCCTTATGCCGCGGTGGCTAATGAAGCCCATAAGAAACATATCAAGGCACAATATGACAAGAGTGTGAAGCCTTGTGTCTTATTGGTGGGAGACCTTGTTTGGTTATACGATCAAGAGTCTAATAAATTAGGATTAGGGAAGTTTGAGCCAATGTGGCTAGGTCCATACATTGTCAAGCGTGTTCTTGCTAAAGGGGCCTATGGGCTTATTGATTTTGATGGATTTCGCTTGGCACAACCTAAAGATGGGATGTACCTTAAGAAATATTGTGCTTGATTTTCTTCACAATGCACTGTGTACATGTAGCATATAAGTTTTTTGAGTGTGTTTGTAGTGTGTCCTCTTCAGAGTTTCCTACATTTTTGTTAATTCTATTTACATTTGGTTTGCAGATGCCAACATTCCTCGAACTGTATGTTGATGTTGCTAGTCATAGTACTCAGAACCTTTCATCTGTAGCATGGGCTATGTATGCTCAAAATGATGAGCTAACGATTTTACAAGGGATTTGTATTGGTCACTATACCAATAACATTGTTGAGTATAGTGCAGTGATTGAACTGTTTCGTGATGCTATTTCCCATGGTATCCACTGTATAATTATCAGACATGACTCACAACTTGTAGTACTATAGTTGACTAATGTCTATTTAGTTACGAGTCTAGCTATGCTTCATATGTTCTTGAGGGTTCACCTTCTGGAAAGATATTTTGATTTCATACAATATCAACACATCTCTAGAAATCTAAACACATTGACAGATGCATTAGCTAATCATATTTTAGATAGATATTTGTGACACATGTAAATTAATTCAATACACATCACACACATTGAAAGAGATAATAGAACCATAAGAAACACTGAAGATGGTTGTATATATATATATATATATATATATATATATATATATATATATATATATATATATATAGATATCTATATCAAATTTTGGTTTTACAAAATCTGTGCCCGAGACACATATGGCCACATGAACTAAAATGTACATGAAGTCAAAATATGGCAATAAGCCTCTTAGTAGACTAATAACAGTGGTCATGGTAGCACACCACTTCATGATCCATATTATAATAGCTGGTTGATATGATAAGGCACACCAATATTATGTTGTTATAGTGTCATAGGAAGCTTGTCGACCCTAGTCTTAGTTATGACATGGGTCAACCCCTCCATGTGACCCTCAACCTCTGTAAGGGTCTCAACAACATTGAGATCCTGTAGTACCTCTTGTCCTACTGCAACAAGATATACTGTTGTTGGTTCTTTCTATTGGTCTCCTACATGATGAAGATAAGAAGAACCCATAGATCAAACAGGTCCAACCCCTGCATGTGTAAAAATCAATAGTTTAGTCTCAAATACGTCAAAAATCACAAAAAAAATTATAAAACGTAAAATCCAAAAATGAACAAAATGTTTCTTGTTTTACCTATGGCACTCCATCGCTCGCCATTAGGAAGCATCAGCTCCCTACATATGGATAGTCCTCTATGAAAATGAGTTGCATGCACAACCATCTAAAGAAGACTGATTTGAAAATCATTGATGACAAACTTGCATGCCTAAACATGAGATCCACCCGCTTCCTCATCCATGGGACTCTTAGATCTGTGGGCTCAAGTGAGCTATGTTGTGGCCTCAGAAATGAAATTCTCTCTGTGGTGAAAGAAATCAAGATCAGACCATAGTGAAAGTTATTTAACCGTCCATATTTTTCCTTGGTAATCTACCCCTTCATGTTTACCAGTACTCCCTCACTCGAATTTAATACTATCGACTCCATACAATCTATAGGATACTACATATGAGATTTAATAGCCACATGTAGAGTTGCACTACCAACCAATCTGATAATGACAAACAAGATCATTCTCAGAGGCAAACAAACCACATCCTTGATTTCAATTTCCCCATATTTAGTTAGTTGGGATCTCGGTATACAGTGCATACTACCATAATCCTTGACTGTCTCTCCACCACATCTATAACCAGATAAAGAGATGGCGACACCTCGCCTTGATAGACCAGTTAAGAAGTCTATATGTTTTACCTATGTTTCGAGAAAACGTGCATCGAGTCTGAATGCATGAGTCTGAACATCCCATGCATGGACAAGATACCTCAACAATTCCATCTTTTGCCTCATACTAGGAAGCCAAAAAAATTTCAAGAGCCCACAATCTCTTAAAGACTGGATAGTGGTAGGTTCATTAACTTTAGTTAAATCTTATTCCTCATGTTCTCTTTCCATCCATATTAAATACATTTTGTTCCAATAGACACTTGAAACATGAAAAGAAGGATCATTAGGATAAGGTTCATGCAAAAAACTTGAGAAATTTTGAGGAAAACATGCAAAACAAATTTAGTAATTACGATCAGTGCACCGCCCTAAGGGTAGACAATGCGTTGCAGTGCCCCCTTTAGTGTATTTTTTTCCTTCCTAGTGCTCCTTTCGACTTAATGGGAGTGCGTTGGACCTAGGGCAAGAATGTAGAGCCCTAGGGCCCTCAAAAACTGAAAAAAAAATTGCATGAAATCACAAAACGGATGCATGAGAAGAAAGAGAAAGGTTATAGCTCCTACTTGGAAGTGACAATGCTCGAAATGATCCACTGTATTGGTCACAATCAACTATATAAGATTAGGGGAAAAAACACTCAGAACTCACTCTACAAGAGGTAAACTGTGAAATGATAAAAATGAATTACCTTTTGCCTATTTTATGGTCATTTTCATGAATATTTTATTAGTATTTTAACATTTTGACCTAAATGTGATTCAATTTTATGATGAAAAAGGAATTTTTAATATTTTGGTGGTATTTTGAGCAGGTTGAAAATTGTTTAACAAATTTGATGATGTCTGAATTGAAACAAATCATTTTGACCAAATGAATACTTTTATCATATTTTCGGGGTCTCTAAACCTACAAAAAGTGAACCCCCTGGATCCTTTTCCAACGCTTTTCGGACTCCCAAAATATGAATATATTACTGAGCACTTTTATTTTCGAACTCGTCAAAGTAAAGGAAAACATGTCTACTTAGTGTAATTTTAACCCTTTTCCATACTAATATAGACTATGAAAAATATGTTGAGTTTCACCTTCGATGGACTCGTAAAAGCATCAAAAAATGATGGAATCGTCGAACATGACTGGCCCAAACTACTTCTTCTCAGGTTTCATTAAACATACTCAGAGGGATTCATCCGAAGAATGAACTTATAGATAAATCATTTGTTGTCCTCACCAAGCTTATTAAAACATAAAGAGGTACTGACCATAAATGGTTGGGGAAATTAGGGAAACAGGGTACTCCATATATTAATGGAAGCAACTCACTCTTGAACATGAAACTCTTCCACTTCATCTTCGTGGTTGTTGGGTTGGAAATCTACTTATCTTTTGGATCATCACACCATTTCAAAGACTCTATTTTGGTTTTGTTTCAATGCTTCTGACTCCATTCAGTGTCACTGATGTGTTCAAGAGAATTCATTCAGTTGATATATGCTATGATAATCTTATGACTTTATTCCATGTATATAATTCCTAAACCAATTCCACATCAACATTATTCGGTCTCAAATTATGATACCTGTTTTTTGTTGTTTATGGAGGATACTTCAAGGCCCTCCTACGATGGGTTGCTTCTTATTGACATCAACTCATTATCCAGGAAGTTGACTTAGAGAGTCTTCCATCAGTACCTTGGGACTTGCATACATCAATCAAAAGTTTAATTTGTCTTTGAGACATGTTTACATCATTGTCCTCTGACCGACAGATTTAGTGTTGTGTTTGACTTAAACTCAATCATTCACACCATATAGATTGTATTGCTATACCTTGAGAGCCATTAAAATCATTGGTGGTTTCTCTCGCATATGATAATTACTTACATCATTGGATGGTAATCAAATGGTGTCTACCATGTCCAAATTCAACTCCTTTATTCAGATGGTTAGACTTGTATGTTGGATGATTGATTGAACGAGATAGAAGAACCCAAATCTAGTTCCATCCATCCGGGATGTGCTTTAAGGATTAATGCAAGATTACAAAGCATCATGGCTATGATGATATAGACAATCATCCAATCATAGATCCATACTTTGTCATCAACGGACATGACTTCTTGATCATTGTACATGTAATGTTAGCTTATGTGTTGAGCATGGGTATGCTTCCCTCATCAAAGATGTCATGATGAAATGTATTTTAACAGATGATGATCTCAACTAGTTATTCTTGATCTGAAATTGTCACAACGTCAATAAATTCAGTCATTAGCCATTGTTTCTAACTTTACACTTAGGGAGAAATAGTATATAGGCCATTTTGTCGCATTTGGTCAATAGGCCTGCAAATCGGATCAATCAACATCTGTGAACACCTTGTCATCATCCCTACACAAAGCCCTAAGCATGAATCTACTAAATCCTTGAGTTTCTTTGTATTCATACCTCAAATAATTTCTTTTAAGGCCCATTTCACCCCGACCCTTTAGGGACCTATGTTCAATAGCACATTGCTTAGTTCTGTAGCAGCATTGATGAGCAATAGGTTGTCCCTTGTTGGGGATGCGTTGGTTCTAGAAATTTGGGAAAAATAAAAATAATCTTGAAGCTTCCTCTTCCGGAAGCTTCCAGGAGTTGTTTCAACAATTTACCTTAGATAAGAAATTTGAATCCTATCTGATCCTTCCTTGGATATTTCACCTCTTATCCCTTGAGCTCATCATTCCATGAAGAGTGGATCTCAAGCCTAGATTGGTAAATGGATAATAATTCCTAAACTACCACACTCTCCTATAAATTTACAACCATCTACAACATCATGGTTAGATTTTAGAGATTAATCATACCCTCATGTTGCTTTCTTAAATCTAAGAGAGTCATCATCTTCATGCATTAAGGTGACATTGAGGTGTGCTTTGTGACAAGGAAGCACAAGTAAAGTTGGGGCGATCTCTACAAGATAAACAATTATTATTGTTGTAAAATCTCTCGTATTCATATTAATACAAAGCGTGTACTGTTTTCATGTATGTGTTATGTTATGTTTACATTCATATATTTCAATTCTTTGATGATCCATTGCATAGAGTAATTGGATAATGCTACATATATGTCATAGATATTTGGCTTATGTTGATTATATGTGAAGGTTGTAATTATAGCAATTGAAACTACAATTGGAGCTTACAAGCCGGGAGGAGAGAACAGTTTGTGACAAATCCCAACTAAGCCTCTTTCCATTATTCAGTTTCTCTAAGGGGAACTTTATATTATTTTCTTTATGTTGTTCTAGACCAATCCACTAGGTCTAGGGATGCAATCGTAAATTTCACATAACACTAGGCTTAGTGTATTAATATGAAGCCATATTTTACATTTGTGAATTCCTTAAAGCAAAAGTAGGGAAAAGGAAGTCCTAGATCAAAAAATAAAGGATAATGCTACTATGGACCACCCTAATAAAATCCAACTGACCTGGAAAAAAAGGGGTAATGGGAAGATGGAGAAAGATTTGGGAAAGTGTTGTGATTCGATAAGAGCCCTTAGCATAAAATCGATGAATGTCTCTTAAAGCAATTGTTGGTGTTGGAGCTAAAAGAATCATAGAAATATGTAGGTTTTGACACTAAATTATATCTAGAGAATGGGGAGTAGATCATTGATGTAGAACCCATGGACACTTTTGCTACTATCGAGGACTATCAAAGTGAGCTCAAAGAACTAGAATAAGGTGAGTGCTTCTTTTCCTCACACATGTGGGTGAAGGGTGTCCTACTAAAGTTCATTATCAGAAATGGAAGGCAAAAGAACTTCATCTGAGCATAGTTCATCAAGAAATTACACATATTGATAACATTAGACCTGCAACCATACACCATCGGGTGGCTCCACCAAGGGAGATATATCTACATTAGGCAATAGTGTCACATGTCGTATGAAACAAAACCATTGACACATGACATATTGTATGATATTTTTCCCTTGAAGTTTGTGATGTTCTTTTAGGGCAACCATACTTGTGGAAGTGCCATGCTATATATGAGTCTAGACTTCATAGTGCCATTATTACTTTCAGCATAAAACTATACAGGATACTAGAGATAAATCCACCTACTTCCATTTCTTTGATTTTTTCCAAGAAATGTAGGAACTCTACAAGAGAAAAGGTCATTGGTGAGGGTCATTCTTGTGACGGACCTTTAAGGCCCATCACCAATGTCGCATATGGTGACGGTCTTTAAAAAAGTGTTGTTGTAAGTGCATATAGTGATGGTTCTTTAAGGTTTGTCACCAAAGCCATTTTCAATGACACTTTGGTGAGGATTGTTAAAGGCCCGTCACTAATTCTCTCTTTGGTGACACTTTTGGTGAGGGTCGTTAAAGGCCCATCACTAATTCTCTCTTTGGTGACACTTGTAGTGACGATATTTTATTGACCCTCACCAATGCTCTTTTTTGTTGCTTTTGGTGATGGTCAAAACATTTTCGTCATCATTGATCATTGTAATGAGTTTTTTATGATGATTCATGCCTATGATGAACCTTTAAAGTCCGTCACCAATGTCACAAATGGTGATGGTCTTTAAACAAACTTTGTTGTAAGTGTATATAGTGATGGTCCTTTAAGGTTTTTCACCAAAGAAATTTTCAATGACACCTTTGGTGAGGGTCGATAAAGGCCGATCACTAATTCTCTCTTTGGTGACACTTTTGGTGAGGGTTGTTAAAGGCCCATCACTAATTCTCTCTTTGGCGACACTTCTAGTGACGATATTTTATTGACCATCACCAATGATATTTTTGGTTACTTATGGTGATGGTAAAAAATGTTCGTCATCATTGATCATTCCAATGTGTTTTTGATGACACTATGTACCTGTTACTATATTTTTTGTTAAAAGATAACGATTCAAGACCATTGTTGTGGATTCTTTTTCATTATGTGTCCAAGGTCATAGTGGTTATAGTCAATCAATTTGCTAAGAAGTAATTAGTGTGTATCATTTCCCTCAAGCCATAAGAATATAGTTTTGCTGAGTCAACATATGATTCATCTCTATTAGGTTTATTATCTACAAAGTTTTCTTTAAATAAAGTTCCAATAGTGTGTGTAGGAACTATATTATTTAATACATAATCAAACTCTATCAATTCTATTAATGAGAGAGACCTAGCACTCCTCAACACCCATGGCACACCTTAACATGCTTTAGAACAGTACACTAAAATTCCTTGGCACCCCACATTTCTTGGAACATATTTGTACCTAGAACATCTTGCCATGGGTAGGATGCCCAAGCACATGTTGGCATGCCCTAGCATAGCATGGCACTCCCCTATCATGTGTTGGCATGCCCTGTGGTCCCTAGCATTCCATGGAACACCTTGGCATAATATTGCATTGACAAACATTAGCACTTGGCACACATTGGCACTTGGCATGTATTGGAACATATTATTTGTGTGCCTAGCATGCCCCTTTTGGAAAAGATAAAGTCCTGACTTATTAACCCTATTATGTGTTCATTTCCTTACATTTTAGCTTGGTTATTCCTTAATTTGTTGCCTTGAAACTCCTTGATGCATATTGGCATACTCTGGCACCCTAGACATCCTAGCATGTCTTAGCACTTGGCATGCCTTGGCACTATTTGGCACATGTTAGCACACCCCAGAACTACCTAGCACACTCTAGAACTTCTTGACATGCCCTGATATTCCCTGGCATGCCTTACCCATGCTTAGCATACCTTATCACTCCCTCCTTCGCATGACAACTAGCACTCATTGACACTCCTCGACACACCCTCATATTCATTCACTTCCATGCATTTTGACCTAGTTCTCCCTTGTGTTTTCCTAGTACTCCCTAAAACTCCTCATCATGCATTGGCACTCTCTAGCACACCTTATCACTCTTTGATATGCTCTTCCACTTCATAGCATGCATCACACTCCCTAACACACATTGGCACTTGGCAAGTCTTAGAATGTTTGACATGTGTTGAGATGAATTGGTATGCTTTGGCATGGTTTAATATTAAAGTTATTTGGGATCAATTATTGGAATCTAGATGAGAAAAAATGAAGGAATATTTGGCACTTAGAATGCATTGACACTTGGCACTTGGCACCTATTGGCACCTAGCGTTGGTGTGCCTAGCATGCCCCTCATGGAAAAGGTAAATTGATGACTTATTAACCCTATTATATGCTCATTTCCCTGTAGTTTAACTCGTTCCTCCCTTTTGTTGCCTTGACAGTCTCTGGCATGCATTGTCACACCCTTGTACATCTTAGCATGCCTTAGCACTTGGCACATGTTAGCTTGTTTGACATGTCTTCGTACTATCTGGCACATGTTAGCATGCCTTAGCATTCCATAACACACCTTGGCAGTCATGACCTCACAACTAGTATCACATTTATCCATGAATTGGGAACCTTACATTCACTCAAACACCTTAGCACTCCCTAGTTGTCATGCCCTCTGTTATCTTCTACAATGTCCCAAGTTGATGAGGAGATTGACGAAGATAACCACAGACCAAGCTCTTTGTTTGGTAGCTAGCCCTACTAAACTAGATAGCGCTCTCTCTTTGAAATCACAGCCAAGAGATGACTGGAATGTAAAGGATTTTAGGCCAGACAGCTAAGCTCGGGTGGCTTTTGGAAACTTTAGGGTTTTGTTGTTGGATAAGGGAGAAAAACCAAGTAGCTAGGTCAGAGGATCAAAGGGTTACAACATCAAAGATATAAAGGAGCAAGGTAGAATTACCTTTTGTGATGGATCTTAGGGTTTGTCAGTATATTGTAGTGTTTAGAGGAAGCAAAAGGTCTTAATGAGCATGAAGCATGAATTCATTAAGCAAGAAAGAAAGTAACACATAATGATTTTTCCATCAAAACAGAGCTTTATGCAAAGAATTATGTTTATAAACTATAAGGAAAATCATTGAAGAATTGATGAATGGAAAGAGAAGATGAATATCTTTCATATAAATCTATAACTGAGAAAAAACAACATCACAAACTTACTGCACATGAATTCCTAGATAATAATTGTAAATTGTGTCCTTTGATTTCCATGAAATGTCCAAGTACAAGCTACAATAGTTCTCTCCTCTTAAATCAAACCCATTCTATCACTGAGAAACTGATACATAAAGACCAAAAGAACATCTCCCCACTCTCAAGGGTCGAATCCATGACTCTAGGAACTATTCCATGAGGTGTTCGAACCAAACCCTAATGTCTAGGGAAGTTAAAAACAACTTCTACAATTAACTTTGACTCCAAACTCTCTCATAAATGAGGTCAAATTTACATAAAAACAACTTACAAAGACTAACCACCAATTATTTACATTTACTTTTACCCCTCACAGTCATCTACTTCACCCTTTTGACTTTTGTCAAAGTTAAACTAGGAATTACAAAAAATTACACATTGTAAATTTTACAAAAATCTCAGAAATTTCCAGGTGCACAATGAGATGTTGTAGGTAATTTTTTAGTGCCTTTCTAAATTCCAAATCCAGACCTTAAGCCTGTTCTAGAAATCTGGGAGAGTTTAGATGTATTTATAGTATTTTTGCACTCAAAATGACCCATTTTTGGCAGAGATATGGCCATTCTCCCAAGGTGTCTTCGGGTGCACAATGAAATCTAAAAAGAGGGGTAGAAAGGTGATTTTTGGCCTCTCTTTTGGAAATTTCTAAAAAATGGAGCCCAAGACTAGGAAAGTGGGAAAATGGGTTTTGAGAGGGGGTCATAAGCTTTCCAAAAATTCATTTTTTTCCATATTTTGGAGCCGTGAAGAAGAAGCGCAGTGTGAGCTCACTGCGTTCCTAGATAGAAAATTGCCAAAAAATTGCAAGTCTGCACCAGTCTACACCAAAACACAATTTTTTCTCCAAATACTCCCAAAATTTGTCCAGATATGCCTGATGAGGTATGTATGCAATCATGGATGAATCAACAAGAAAACCTAACTTACCCTTCTCCTCTTGTCTGATTAGGGTTTCCTTGAGTTTTTCCTTCAACTGCTTGATTTTGACCTTGACAACCTGATTCCTTGTGTAATAATGGATGGCCATTTTCTTTTGAAAATTGGTATCCCTGTTGGCCTTATCAAGGAGCTTCTCAAGGTGGAAATTGACTTTGTCATGCCAAAAGTCCCTGTCCTCATTTATTTCCATGGCAATCCTATCTTCAAAGGTAAATTCTTCCATTGGTGGCTTTTGTTCTCTTTCCCTCTGAAGTGCCTTCCTAAGACCCATTGTCCTTGGTATCTTCCTTTCCACATTTCCTTCATGCTACTCAGTATCCTCATGGTCCATCACTTCCTTGCCTTTCATCTCTTGTTTCTTGGCTTTTGAATTGCTCTTTCTCCATGATTAGTTGTTTTCCCTTAAGTTGAATGTTTTCTTTCTCAAGGAATGAAATGATGAAATTGGCCCTTTCCAAATTGTCCTTGAGCTCAATGATTTGAGAGTCCTTCTCTTTAATGAATTGTTGTAGCATTTGATGCTCATCATGTGCCTCCAAGTCAACTAGGTCAAAGTCATGCTCAATGGGATTCTCATCATGCAAAGAAGCCTTATGATGTGATGGTGATCCTTGTTCTGCTAATGTAGTAGGCTTGGCCCCTTCCTCAATTTGAGGAGAAAACACAAGCCTTATTCCTCTCTGATATGTATTGGTCAACTCAGGCCTAGGTGTCTTGGAAACGTCATCATTTTTTCCTGATGACCCCACCTCCATGGGATGTACTTACATGGTTCTGTACTAGCTTGGTGAAGTGGTTATATGCGTTTTCAAGGCTGCCTTAATGAAGGTGTCCCATGTCATGTTCTTCTCTATCAACTGATGGAGTACTATAACCTTTATCAGGCTATGGTGAAAGAGGCTTGCATAATGCACTTTTCCTTTCAATTGCACCCTTTCAGACATTTTGGTTAGGCTCCTATACAACTAGCTAAACAAATTTATAGACTAGGTAGTTGTAAAGTGCATGAGTAGTCTTATGTGGTATTGATATAGCCTGGAAAATCTACCATCACATGTGAAGAACTTCAAGACAACCTTCATCAATGGTTCATATCTCTCCAACAAGTATCTGAATGGGAAAACATGTGAGTTAGCTTCTTTGTATTGTGATTTCAAGTAGGGTTTGTACTCTTCTAGGTCTAGGTTCATACCTTTCAACCCATTTTCACCATGGTTTGGTATGCTTGTAGCTTGAGAGATGGCATCCACTGAAAACATGAAATCAGTCCCTGCAATGGTGATATTGTCTTCCTTCAAGGTGAAGGAAAATATACCTGTGAGATCCTCATGGTAACCTACTTCTTGCACTCTTTGACAAAACCATAAACAATTGACATCTTCAAAGCATTTCATGAAAAATGGGGAGGAGGTGATTTCATTGCAATTAGAGGGCTCAAACCTTAGTATATTTCCCCCCTTGTTGTACTTCCTCTTCTCTGATGGTGATGAGTTAGGCTCCATACTTCAAACCCTAGGTGAAAGGCAAGCAAAAACAATGAAATTTGTTGCTGTGAGGGAATGAGGTGGTATGATGGACTTAGGAGTTGCCTAAATTTGTAAGGAAATTTAGGAGGGTAGGGGATGATGTCAATGAGTAGGGGAAAAAGTAATTTTGGGAAATGAGTGAGGGGAGGGGGTGGAAAAGGCCAAAACACAGGGCTATCCTAGAAAGAGATATGGTAGATTAGGGTTTAGAGGAAAATGATAGAAAATGAGGGGATAATGCTTTGTGATGGATGGAAATGGTGTATTAGCTGCAAACAGAGGTGTAGGGACAAGGAATATAGGGTTTAAGGCAGCAACTCATCATTTGAGGATCAAAACCATGAAAATCATGTAAATGCTAGAAGAAGAAGTATTTGATAATTTTCTTGACATATGAGGAAAATGAGGGCACAAAAATGTTTAAACTTACTTGTTATAGAGCTTGGAGGATGAAATGACTGAAGAGGAGCTTTGAAAAATGAATTTTGGTGGTCAAACAACAATTTTGGAAAACTCTGCCCCATGCACAGCGTGCTGTCCAGGTGTGCAACGAAGGCTCTCTGTGTGGAGCGAGAGTCAATTTTGTGCCAGTGAGGGCTATGGAATCACAATTTTTTGCAAACAAGAGGGGGGAGCTCGATGCTAGGATGGTAGACAAGTGAAAATGAGTGTGAATGAGATCCTCCATGTGATTTTATAATTTTCTTTTGGTGTCTAAGTGATTAATGAGGTAGGATGGCCCACCTCACCAATTAACGTTCTTTTTGAGTTTTGTAGCCTTATGCCCTCTTCTTGTAACTTTAAAACCTTAGGAACATTATTACATCTAAAAACATAAATGAAATTTGAAATCAAGTGTTATTGAACAAATTTACCTATTTCTACTCCTCATTTTCCGGATTTACACATGAAATGGCTGATTTTGTGACAATATCTGTTAGAGTTTTATCCGTGTTGCAATAAAGGTGTTTTCTCTTCATGAGAACTACAATACATTGTAGTTTCCATTTAGTGGAGAAGTGTACCCAGTAGCAGCCTTTGTCCATGTGCAAATGGGTTTAATTCAGAGTAGACTTTATATGTTGTTTTAAGGTGTTTCTCCTTCAATAGTACTTCATCTCAGTGGAACCTTTCAATCTACACCTTCAGCAGATGCATACTGCCTTGGGATACATGCTACAGATTCCAGTTTTGATGTGAGGGTATAGCAACAATGAAAGAGCACATCGATTTTAGGCATCTTATGGTTTTTGTATGCAAGCAGGCTTGTCTAGTGTTTCCCAAACTTATATAGAGACATATTTAGTATACTTTATAGTTTGACTTAGATTCTCAGTTTTCTTAATTTAGGTGTTTTTCTTAGTACTATTTTATGCACAGATTTATCTTTAAGAAAAGTGCACAGTAAAAAAGGGCTCTATATTTTGAGTAGGGGACACTCTTCTAGGTAGGAGGTACTCTATTCTAGGGAGCTTCTGTCAGGCATGTTAGGTGATTTATCCTAGACAACGTTCCAAGTCCCTGCCTCCTTGACAAAGTCCCTGTCAGACAAGACACCAGTGGACAGAGTTCCAAGTCCCTAAATTTTCCAAAAACCCACTCGAGCCTAGCTATCTAGCCTAAAATACTTTACATTCCAGTCATCTCTTGGCTGTGATTTGATAGAGAGAGCCCTCTGTAGTTTGGTAGGGTTACACTGGTACAAGATGAGATATTACTGACTACATGACTAAAAACATTAGTCACAACAATTATTTCAAGTGAATTACTACTAAATTTGAGAAATTTTAAGTGAACCAACTAAACCCGACTAACATACATGACTAATTTAGTCTAAGATAAAATATACGAGTAGATAATAAGTGACCAAACTAAAAGAGACTAACTTATATGACTAATTTAGTCCAAGACTAAAATATATGACTAGATAATAAGTGAAAAAATTAAAAATAATTAACGTAAATGACTGCTATAGTCAAAGAATAAAAATATGACCAAATAACAAGTACAAGAAGTATATGAATTAGTCATTTATGCTAGTCATTTTTAATTGTGTCACTCTAGAAATTGGAAATTGCAATTTGATATTGAAGTGTTACATTTCACTAAATTTTAACACTGCAAATGGATTCAGAGACCCTGAATCCATCTACAGTGTTAAAATTTAGAGTCCGCTTTAATGGGGTCTCTAAATCCATCTGCAATGTTAGATTTTAGGTTGATGGGTTCAATGATAGAACCTTATATCTCATCCACCTTCACAAGCATGCCTTGAATCATAGTTCCCTTGCAACCAATGCTTCACTTGAATTTGTAATATGATGATGTTTTGGTTCCATTTCCATTCACTCATGAAGCCTTCTTTTATTAGCAATGCTTTTCAATCATAGGAAGAAAATGTAAATATGGGTGGTGCAAGAATGCTAAATGACTCAGACAAGGGCCATGAACATGCAAAGGTATGTAATAATTCAATCGAAGTTTTTGTACATATCTACAAGAACTGTTTGCTTCTATTTTAGTGTTATCGAGATTAATTCTTGATTTCAGAGTCTAATTTAATTGGTTTAGGTTTGGTTTTTAATGTTTTAATATTGTATTTATTATTTTATGTTGTGTTATTGTGTTTGAATATAATATCTGATTTATGCATAATGAAATCACATTTCGGATGTCAAAGGAAAAATTGTTACCGCTTGAAAATTCTAAAATATGACAAAATTGATGTGCGTGAACATTCTGAATATTATAATGACATATTTAAATGTCGATCTGATTTAAATAATCTCAACTAATTACCAATTCCATTAAATTTTAAAAAAATTATGTACGTTGTCATGCAAAAAATTGTTCTTTAATTGTCTAGAGAGGAACCCTAAATATAGTATGGGCCTCTCGGCATAATAATAATTTTTTATTTTATTTTATAGGTTGTGTTTGTATTGCAATAACAAATACTTACATTAGATATAGTAAAATTATTTTCTTTGGTCTACCACATTGGAGCCTAGACTAGAGACACTCGAGCAAAGAGTAAAAAACTAACAAAAAGTGTGTCCACGACTAACAAAACCCCCAAATAGTCATTTTTCCATTAGGGGGAACCGACAACAAGAGACAAAATGAGTAGCCTTATTGAATTGCAAAATTTGAGACAATTGGAAGCATAAAGTAAGCAAAGTGTCAAAGACAAACATGTATATGGCCCTAAGGGCTAGCTAGAATATTAAGAATTAAATGAAAATTGTAAGGAACTGAAGCATTCAGGTTAATACATTGTTCCTCAACTTTCAATGTCAAAGGAATTAGAGAGCTAAGCCAAAAACACATCTCAAACATGGCTAACTAACCTTCCAAGTGAAGCATAAAGTCTTTGAGTTCATGTAACTTGTGCAAAAGATTGGAACTCTTTCTCATTAAGATAATAACGAAATTTTAACTATGTATAATTTTTTTATAGAGTAGTCTTTAACTGTGACTTTTTGGAAAGTTTTATGGTTTATTTTCTGACCTGATTCGTCTAGAATATTGCAGGGATTCATTGAAATCACAAGTTTGACTGGTGAGATCTTCAAAATCGAAGTGCCTTAAGAGATTTGGAGGGCGTTGAATTCATATATGCAGTCCAAACACCAGTTTATTGTGCTAGATTCTAGCTAGAAATTTACCAGAAACTCCAAATACACGCACTTAAAGACTACTACTTTTTTAATTATATTTATATAAAAAATTATTAATTTACATGATTAATTACCCCTTTACATATTAAATATATAAATCTGTCTATATAAATGATAATAAGATATTTCACGTTTTTACAATAAAGTCATATAAAAAAATACAGAAAGATAATGGAGTTAAAAAAAAAAAAAAAACTTATGTTCCAATAGTTAAAATCCACAACATAAAGATAATCCGTTATTAATATCAGGGGAAAATTAAAATTTAAAAAGTACTAACGCTTAAAACTAACCATTATATATATATAATTTTTCTCAATAATTATGCACAATATTTTTTAAACCTTTAATTAATTAAAAGCGTTTAAAATGTGTGGGGGTAAAAAACAGATGGAGAACAAACTAGTTTTGTATAGGTTCGCATAAATAAGAACGAAAATGGCGGGATAACGAGGGTTTTGGACAGAATAGTGGAATTTGTGCAATTCTCAGAAACCGTGGCAGAGAATTAAGCTTAACGTTGCTACTATTAGTGTCAATTACCTTGGTGGTTGACAAGAAAAAGAAGAACAAGTAGTCTCTGGAGCAGCAAAAGTTGTGGATTCACACTACCGTCATTTCACAGTGCCTTCCAGTCTGTTCACCTCTGCATCATCTCAGATTTGAGCCCAGTCTTAATTACCTGGTAAGGTTAAGTGCATGCCCCCCACTTCATTAAATTTAACCAACTGTGACAGAAGAATAGGGAAAATCACGTGTTTTCCTAGGTTTAGGTTGTGGATTCAATTCGTTAAACACGCAGACTATGGAGCTATTCGTTCCTTGTTTCAGTATTTTATGTGGAGATAATAGGAATGAATGCATGTATTTCCTCTGGTGGAACTCACTCAGTTTTTCTTCTAATATTTCTGAATTATTTGATGGGTTTTTAGTGGAATTATGTTTTTGTATTATTTTTTTCTTCCAAATTCAGAAATATTCCATGGAGTTATTCCTGCAACCCTTTTTGTGTTTTATGAAACGCCATAGTGGGTGATGCGTAGTTGCGAGTAGTTTAAATAATTTTAACAGTAACATCGCATATATATCTGCGCAGGGGATCGATTCACTAAGTGATGATGTGGATCCATTATAACGAAATCTAAAACTTTCATCTAAAGATATATAATAGGCACACTACAAATCTAGTAGAATTTAGCTTGATCAACTGTTGGTAGACTTAAATGCTTTTTTGTTTTGATCTAGTTGGAGTTATGATCCCCAATTCTATATTATCATGGTAAACCCCACCCCACTTTACTTTAAAGTGGGGGCTGTTAAGCCAGCCAATTCATACACGTAATTTGGGCACCATACCTAATGGGGTTTTGACCCCACGTCATTATCGTGGTTACCCCCTCTCTTAACATCTAGATGGAAGCTCGACGAAGAGCTTGATCAACTAATATATTTGTCCATATATTTTCATCATTCTTCATCTAGGAAAACCACTAATGCTTTGTCATCTTTGTCATGTTGATTATGTGGCTATATAATTTTTTTTAATATTAGTCTTGACTTCTTGATCTTTATTCAATGTAGTTTATGGTTCTTATGAGTTATCCTTTTCCTCACTTAGAAGCTGAAGGATGCTTTTACAAAATTGGCACAGACATATTTATACCAAACATTTCTGGGTGCTCTTCTATTTTTTTCTCCTCATCTTATGGATTGGGTTCAGTTTCAACTTAAGTAGAAGCTCACTTTTACTCGACTTATTGTTTCTTAGGCTGATATCTGAGAATTATCTGCCCATGTTGTTCCTCAATGCTTTTGTTCCTTTCCTCATATGTTTGTAAAATTCAAGTGGGTTTCTATCCTTTAACTTCCTTTTGAAGTTTTTGGCATCCTTCCTTGCTATCTTCTAGTTGGTGGATGCCTTTAATGCATCTTGTTTCTCCCTTGTTGGGAAATTTCTTGATTTTTTCCACATTCAAAATAAGGTCTACATTTCAAGGGAGTGTTTTTGCAGTCTACTGTCTACTTCTAAGCATGGTCAAGGAGTTTTAAATTAATAGAAGTTGGTAACCCCTCCATTTCTAGATCGATTATAGCATATTTGGCTATCCTTTTATCATTTGTAACTTCTAAAACTTTCAATAGTTTTCTTGAGGTATTGTTTGTTCTTTCAAAGAGTGACGCTTCACTAGGATCCCAAAGATGAGTTTGGAAGGCTTACTGGAACATAGGCTGTGAAGGTGGAGTTTTTCATTGGATCAAATCTTTGTTTCAGATATTATCTATCTTGCCCAAATTATCCATCAACCTCATATGAATACATTATCCCTTATTGTCAAATCAAGAAAAACACTATGAAGTGGTCTCAGGTTAGCATGATTACCTTTGTTGCTTCTTATCTACATCCTTTGACACAAGGACAAATATAACCCCCAAAATAAGACATAGGGGATGTGAAAATATATAAATTTATCTATATATACGAAATACAAATATTAAAATTATAGACAAAATTAGACATGTAGACATAATGACTACATCAAAGTTTCAAACACATGTTGGGACACATATCTTACACATCTAAACCAATTTTTGAAATTTTTTGGTGCTCCCAAGTGTTGTATAAATAGGGGTAGGTGGGGCTAGACTGTTTGACACATATTAGACATGCAAGCTTGCATGCCCATGAATCCAGGTGTCCAAGATGTGGATTTCTGGGGATTTTGATTTTTTGATATCTAACTTATTATGGATTTAATAAAAGACCTTACTCACATGATTTTGCATTACGTGGTTTTGCTCTAGTTGATGAGGCCATCTAAGATCGTTTTGGTTTAAAAACAACTGTGGGTTCTTCTACTTACTGAAAAATGATCTTATCTTTATGTGTGGAAAAAGCTTCCACTTTCACTCTTCTTGGAAAAAAAGTTTGTAACTCTTTATGGTCATATGAATTCTGGAGAGTAAATTTAAGTCTTTCTCCCCTTCCATGCCATCGAATTTGTTGTTATTTGTTGGGAGCTAAGTATGCTCACAAGGAGTAGGGGATGGTCAAAACATAACATAATGCTCGATGACATATTCATGTTTATCAATTAGGCTTCAACCTTCAAGGTTCTAGATCCCATTATTTCTACCTCTTGAATGCCCAACATTATGCCTATCAACCTACTGAGCTGCCTTATTTCTTGCAAACGCCTCTAAGGTTTTTAGCTAGACTTATAACTTATTTGGATGCCCACATGGTTTGCGAAATTGTTGGCTTGCTTTTGCCATGTTTTGGTCCCTCCTTAAGAAAACCCCTTTGCAATACTTGTCATGTCTTTTTTTTTTGTAAAGTAAAAATCTATTCAAGCCTTGAAGAGAAACATCATATTAGTTTATGGTCTACCTTGTTTTTCCACTTGGGAAACCAAACCAATGAAAGAACCATAATTTTTCAAACATCTAAACAAATTGTCTTTGAAATTTCATCAAAGAAACAGAAAAACTATATCGTGGAGCTAGAAAGCTTGATCTATCAACTAACTTTGAAATGAAAATTTGACAAAAGTAACTTAGAAAACTAAAATGATTAGGAATTGTCATTTGGATTTGAAAGAGTTTGAAGCATCCATTGCTATTCGATCCTTTATACTACCAGGAAAACATCTAGGATCCTAGGGGAAGGCATAGATGTTCTTCATTACGACCTAGAAGCTTGTCTAGGCTCCTCATAGTTAGTTGTAACTTGTCCAACATGAGAAGGATTTACTTTTTGGCCTCATTTCAATCTAGCAATACATGGACAAACAATAGCTTCAAAAGCTAATAGATGTTAACGATGTATATATATTGAGTGTAGCGAACTCTGGCATGCCCTGCATCAGGCACCTAATCAATTATTTCCCGAAGAACTTCAAAGTTTGTCAAACAACCTCATCCCCTAGCTATGTCACATTATACCTGAGTAATCTATCCTAAATGTCTTGTGGATTATTGGATCAATACCTCTGTGCAAAGCTTGATGCTCTTTGTTGGGCTATAGAGCTCCCTTTATCCTAAAAGTAAGCAACCCCTCATTGACTCATGGCGCCTTGGCGAGGCATTGGGAGTATGTGCCAAATAAGAGATAAATTGCTTAGAAATAAAAGATCGTTGCTTGGGGAGGGTATTAAGAGAAGAGTAGGTTGAGGAGGGGCAAGGGAGATCTTGGTCTGGAAATGAGGGACCAAAGACAAGAAGATTGCAAAAGAGGATACATGGCGAGGAAATTGTGAAATGCTTGTCATGGTATCTAACATTAGGTCATTGTATTAATGCTTTATTAATGATGTGATTTTTTAGCAGTCATATGTGGATGTGTCATTTATTAAGTATTAGGGATTCCAATTGAGATTCAAATCTTACTTTGAAAACCATATTTTTTTCCCTTTACACTATAGAAATGTTTATTCTTTTCCTTGAATTATACATCTATTGGTTAGAAAAATTTCTTACATACATTAATAAAACTTCCCTTTTAGCCTAGGAAAATCTAGGGGATTATCATTCTCTAGATGGAATTGGGGGACACTATGATGCTTAGTTTTCTACACCACAATTCAGCTCCTCTACAAAAAACAACTAAAAATAATTAGGATGAGGAGAACACACACCAAAAAGACAATTGAGTATAGTTTTGGCCTATATTTAAAAATCATTGTTTTATGATACAAAATTATGTCCTTAACATATTGACGACAACTTTGTTTTAGATATGTAATCATTTAGATGATCTATGAGAATTGGGGTTTCCACATTTGGGGTTTTTTTATCCCACTCTATCACTAATGTTCCCCCAAATTTTAGGGATGCAGTTATGTTGACGTTCCTAATGTAGGGTGCCCTTACCCTACACCCAAAAAAAAAAAAAAATTATATAAAAGGAGTTTTTAAATGCATAATTAATAGCAAATTTATACAATCAAAGCAACATTATCCATGACTGAATTGGCATTTACACAATCTGGAAATTGGTAAGCAAAATAGGAGAGTTGTTGCATTTCTCATTATAAAATCTTCAATGTCAAAATTAAAGTGAAGACTTTTGGCCCCAAGTACAAATCTATTTTTTGTTACTTCCACTCCAAGGAATAATAAAGATCGATGCTCCTATAAGTTTTTCTTAAAAAAATGCTTCTAGGACCTCAAATGTACTTGTTATATGGTTGGAATTTCTTATTGTTCGCCTTTCTCTATCAAAACTTGTTGTTTACAGAAACTATACCTTAGCCTTGTCAATGTGTGAAAATTGGTGCATTGCAGAGGAGCAATGGAAAAGGTTTGGGTTTGAGAGGAGGGTTATATAGAAAAGAAAATGCAAGGTGAGGTTATTGAAGTCCCGACCTCACTTTAAACCCCCAAATAGATTTATTTTCTTTTTTTAGTTTTTTGTTTCTATTTGAATACTCTTGTAGGTTAGTGTACCCTTTAGCATGAAGGGATTATAGGATGCCTCAAGTGTTTGGGGCATCTCACTTATACATGGAACATCTTAGGTGAAGTCCTATCATTTGAGGAGTGTACCAGGGGCAATACGAGATCTCTCCAATGACATCTCGATGTACAATATGTCTTTGAGGCAAAGGGCACACATACCCAACCCTTTGGGTATGTGTCCATGTAGAAAATTGTGTACCTCTATTGCTCTGACAATGTTGGAACTTTACCATCTTTCTTTCTTGGATTTCTTCCCCTATGCAAGGGAGGTGTCCAACCTCCTATAATCCTCACTAATTCAAGTCATATAGCAATTGATTACTTGCTAGTAATTATTATACATTTCTTTGGTACTATGGGGTATTGTATATTGTTTGCTTGTGGATTGATGCTCTTTGTTAGGCTAGTTTTATTCCTTGTTTTTCATGGGATGTAAGGAATTATCCCTCTTTCAAAGAGCTTAATTAAGTAATTCAGTGTAGTTCCACTAGATTGAACCATGGATTGGGTTTGCAAAAAGTACGAATGTATTACATCTTATTGTAAATAAAAAGTGAAACCAAGTTAAGTCATGCCCCCATAAAAAAATACATTGTTGCAATGATTTAAATTAAATAAACTATCTCTACCCTCTATGGTTGTCACGTAACTATAAAGGTGATAAACATCACTTCATATCTCCTAATAGAGTTGTTGATTAACTTAATTGAATAGAAATGAGGGGTTTGGCTAAGATAATGATCTAAGATAAGGTGTACCTGGGTAAAGTGAAAAGTTTTCATCCTTTTGATAGAGAGACCACTCGGGATTCGAATTTCCTTTTTTTCTATATTATCTTTTGTAACAAAAGTTGCTTCTTGTAGGTTGAGATGATTTTCACGGGGTTGTAAATTTTTAGAATGTCTTGGTAAGTGAGGCATTAAACCTTCATCTCTTATTAAATATGTTTGCCAACATTAGTGGACCAACAAAAAAACTATTCATGAGTAGTAGAGGTGGAGATTAATTGTTTGTGTAATTTTGAAGAACTAGTGTCTCCAACAAGTCTAATGTTTTCACTGCCAACTTGGGAAATATTTCATTAGGGATGAGTTCATAAATATTTTGAAAAATGATTTTTATGTCAATTTAAGTTTGAGTTTGTGTTTTAGATCTTTTGACAACATGAAGTCATGCCTTTGATAATTGTACTAGTAACGAAAACTATAAAATCCCTTCTTAATAAATATTTTGGCTTCAAACTAAGGATCCTTGTGCAAACAATTGTTGCTCAAGACAAATAAAGTCACTGTCCATACCGATTATTCATTGGTTGAGTAGCCTTTGTGGGACACCTTTTTTGTATGTTTCAAAGGTATGGCATACGAGGTTTCTTGAGTTGGATTGCACCACACTTGACGAGTTGGAATCCTCTCTCTCTATTGCATTATTAGACGCGAGAGGAAAATATCCCAATGCACCATTTATGCAGATTTTACCACATATCCTTTTGGAATCATGACTCTCTTTAGACTAGTAGAGTTATTGCATTAGTGGGTACATACTAATACTCATACCTTGCTTATTGCTCCTCAAAATCCTTTTCCTATTCCCCCCTAGGAGAGTGAAATGTTGTTTGTTTTAGGTTTCCTTTTCCCTTTAGCTCATTCTTATATCAATGGATCACCTTCCCTTGTTGAGGTATTTGTATGCTCCTAGCCACCTCTTTCCTAATAAGTAGGATATGGATGGGGATATCATGAAATATATTTACAGACAATACATCCAAGTCATTCAGATGGTCTTTTATATTGAGCATTTCTTGGATCTTGGAGACAACCTCATTGTGTGGCACCCTTATATGTTTCAAAACTAGATGCGTGGGTGTAGAATCCTCCTAGGCTATTTCAGAGTGGGATCCCAACAATTTGGGGTGGAAGTTGAGCACTAGATTTTGCACGAGGACAAGTTATGTTGGATTTTTCATACACATGAGATAGAGGTGAAGGAGCTCTTTATATTACATGCCCTTGAAACCATGATATATGTAGACGGTTCCATGCATGTTTAGAGAGAGTCCCATGACTATCACTCTAGTATCCACCTTTTTTTGGTGCCCAAATAAATGGTGCTTTGTTTTATATTTGGGAGAGGCCTTCAGACTTGGAGCTCACACCCTTTGCCCCTCCACTTTATTGAACACTAGTCCAAGTGTTACATCTTTTTTCTTCGTTGACCCAATGGATGGGGGAGCTAAGTTGTAGGCATAGGGCATCACTATTCCAACACTCATATTTATTAGATCCTGAGAGGTTGTCCAACCCTTCATAGTGATATTCATGTGAGGTTTCACATTGATATCTAAGGATAGCCTATGCCAAACTAGCATGCAACCTTCTTCCATTAGCTCTCGACATTGGGTTACTTATTCTAGACAAAGAGATGACTCTCAGACTAGATCCAATTCTTGTGGTCAATCATCTACACTAAGAAATTTTCCTTCAGCTTCTATTAGTAGGGGAGTTGCATGCTCAAGTTTAGAGGAGGATACACTTCCCTCCCCTTTGTTTGGTATTATGCACTTGGACCTTAAAGGCTCGTTTCCTTGTACTCTATTTTAGAGCATTGCATCAGGTTTATTTTTGGGGTTGAGTTAGTTTAGCTTTGATTTTATAAAATATAATTGGTTTTTTCTTATAGGAGTGGAATTTGAAATCTGACTTTACATTTCCACCTATGCACTAAACAACCCCATTGACCTAATTTTAGTCATTTGTTGGGCGTAAAAAATATTATCTTGTACTCTTATATTGTCATGCTTCTGAAAAGAAGAGTCGACTTCTAGAAGTAATATTATGTGATATATGTACGTACTTATGTATGTATATATGTATATAATGATTATGAAAAAAATGACTCCTTACATTTCTATTTATTGTGTCTCATTATTTGCAAATAGAAATTAAATTCAATCTACATATTTCTATCCTACCAAGTAGAAAGATGTCAGCTAAAAATGAGAGTATACTAGAGATAGCTTCAACTAGTTTCCTAGAGCACATTGAAAAAATATTTGAGAAGAAACAACATAAAACATTTTGTCAAATAAGGGATCTCTGAATTTCCATCGGATCAATTTCATCAAAATATTACTTGAGAGAGTGTTAAACACCTTAGGGAGTGAAGAAATCATAATTTAGAAGTAGAAAATCAGATGCTACAAAGAAAATATCAACCACAACATATTGCAACTGGGACCCTTCTATTTTGATGGAACAACCCCTTTTTATTCTAAGTCTTGTCAAATTGATTTTGTAAACAATTGACCATTTTAAAACAACTGTGTTGGACAGGTGACCACACTGACATTAGCTGCTCGTTTCCAGGGAATTTGAACCAGTTCAATGAATTTATTGAACTACTAGATACTGACCAACTTGATAGCTACCACCCCACCTTGATAAAAGAACAAGGACAAAAATTGCATGAAAATCAATAAGATCTGCTACCTCACACAATGTCCATTATGAAACTGAAAGGTGGACTAATCCTAGGAAATTGTGGAAAAGTAAACTATATAATAGAAATAACAAAGTGGAACACAGGTGAGATTCACTTTTTGAATGCTCTACATACAACACCATCTTATGTAAATTTGGGAGAATTACATATCAATCTTCCTATGTGTGATCAAAGTCCTTCACAATTAGGGAAACTAATCACAGAAATCCTTGAAATACAAGATTTCATGCCTATCATATGAATGTAAATACTATTGGTCTTATAGACTTTGGTCCTCTTTCTTATAAAGGAAATATAATTAGAAAGGGAAAAAATACATTACTTACAATTTCAAAACCTCTGTCCAAAATATGAAATGACTTTAACCTATTGTATGAGTAAATTCACTTTGAAAATAAGTTGTTGAAAGGTTGCTGCAAACTTTCCTTGGGTGTCTATTTTAAGAATCCTTTTGTCCCCTTTATACACCAAAAAATAAAAACAATGTTATTTGGTGTGCTGCTGCATGCCTCAGCAATAAGAGATGCCTTTAGGGTTGGAAATATTTTGATATTAACTGGGATTATCCTCCAAATATCTAGTAGAGTCTCGAATATTCATAGGATCCTATTGGGCTTTCATTTTTTGCTCTCTTGTTTAGTTTCTACATTATTAAAACTGATCAATGTTTTTTTATACTAGAAACAGTATAAGACTTGTTTTTTTCCTTGTATTTTTTGCTCGAGTGAAGACAAGAAGTTATTTCTTAGAATTGTCAAATGTAATGCTAGATGTTGCGGTTAGGTGATTAAATCGCCTTAACCACTTGGGCATACTATAAGTTTGTAATAAGACGTGTGTGAATGTGAGAGATGTATTGTTGCAACAACAGTAATAAAATATAGCTTGGCTTCTTTCTGCACCATTGTGCATAAATGTTTGTGCTCTCATTTTCTTACACGGTACTAGAGCTAGATATTGATCCTCAGTTCTGGAGTCAAATGATTGTTTGAGACTTGAGTTTGAAAGATGGGTTGAAGGAAAGCAAGGATTCAACTACAAGAGGTGAATTCAATATCCTCAATTATAGAGTCAAATGATTGTTTGAGACTTGAGTTTGAAATATGGGTTAAAAGAAAGAGAGGATTCAACTACAAGAGGTGAATTACAGATATATTTTAAATTTTTGTAAGGTGTTAAACTATAGAGAATATATTTTTTTTTCAAGTCGGCAAAGAGACTAAAACATATGAGAATGACAAAGGAAGGGTTGGAGAAAAGCATATCCAAAGGATCCAATGACACAGGAAGACGATTGTTGATGACAGAACACAACAAGCACACATAAAAGGTGGTTTCCATAACCCAACTGTTAACAGAGAAATAGGTAGAGGTGCTCATGAAAGGTGATATAGCAAAGTGCAGAAGAATGACGTAAAATTCATGCCAAACTGTTGGATTTATAATTACTCAAGTAGGAGACAGAAATCTGAGCTCAGAGGTAGACAACCAAAAAAATCCATTGATTTTTGCAGAGGCATACCTACACAACACCCATGCAATCACAAAGTGCAAAACCCATAGTGCATATAGAGCAAAGAAACTTTGATAGATTTATGCCCAGCAAGGGAAAAAACATAAATACGAAAAGGAAACTCTTTTGTGAACAATTCAAAATTCATGCGGGGAGGAAAGCTGACCATGAGTTTTTCTGAGACAGTTTGACATATGCATGAGTCTGATGTTTTCTTCTTCAAAATTTTCTAGACCCTAATTTCTGCAGCAGAATGCAGGCAGAGAGAATGTGCAACTCGTGTGGTGGAAAAGACAGAGATATGAGGGTTGTCTCAGTCAATGTGCAGGAAAATCATGCAGCCCTGTATACACATTTTTGTTGCAAGGAGCAACCGAGAAGGTTGTAGAACACAAAAAATGAAAAAATGTGTGTAACAAACAACTTGCAAGGAAAGCTTGCTCTAAAATGTGTCAGATGACCTGATTTTCGAATGTGATTTTTAGCAGGGAAAAAATTGTGCACTAGATAGACATGTAATTCCTTGACATAGTTTAAAACTGTGGATTTGGTTAGAAATTATTCTTTAATTTGAAAACAAATGATGCATATTATCGATGGTTAGATAATTGTCACAATCATTAAGAAAAAACAAAATATTCAACCCAAACATACACATAAAACTATTCCAGAAGTGTTGCAATAAACAAACTTTTTAGCCCTCTAATTTATGTTACCGAAAGGAAGGAAACTAATGACAATCAAAACCAGTCAATTTAGAATACTAATTTTAGCTGTTAAGAGTCCTTAGATAATGGGTACTTCATAAAGATGCCCAGTTTATTGTGTACCGAGGGGAGTCAAATTATACCTTCTAAGAAAGAGGGTTGTAATATGATAGTAAGAGATTGTTTCAGCGAATTGAATGGCTATGCTCGTGAACTGGGATGTCAAGAAAGTCCTAGGTTTGAAGGAGTTGTTGCATTGAAGGTACATCGCATGTCCACTTGACTCTTCAAGAAAACTGTCTGGCACTATGAGCCCAGAGGCTCATTCTACAACCTAGTATGAGGGGATGTGTAAGTTTGTTTGTTACTCCATGCCCCTTTAAAATAAAAATAAAAAAACAAAAATTATCTTCTAAATAGAAAAATAATGTCTGCTATAATTAAAAAAAATTAATATACGGTAATGTAATTAGAAGTATAAAAATGTGTGAATATGTTTTAAATTAATAAGAAGTAAAAACACATTGTATTTTGCACTCTATAAAGGTTTCCATGCCAAGAAATTTGATCCCTGGTGCAGGTGACCTAGTGGATGGGAGCTAATGGATATGTGGTCTTCACATCAGCTATTATTATAAAATTCATGAATTATAAGATTTTTGAACTTTGTATTTAGAAGGGTGAAAATTTTAGAAGTATTATTTCATGTCAAGGAGGGGGTGTAATAGTGGTAACTTTATTGGGGGCGGAGGCTCTTTACAGCCCAGAACGGGTAGATGTGTAGGGGTTAGATGTGAGCATGTTAGACTTTAGATCTAAGAAAACATGTCAGATGTAAACATAGTGTCGGCACTATGTGTAAAATGTGTGAACATGTTGTAAATTAATAAGAAGTAAAAAGATATTGTATTTTGCCTCTAAAAATGTTTGCACATGAAGAAATTTGATGCCTGGTGTAGCTGACCTAGTCAATGGGAGCTAATGGATATGTGGTCTTCACATCAGCTATTATTATAAAATTCATGAACTATAAGATTTTTGAACTTTGTATTTAGAACGGTTAAAATTTCAGAAGTATTATTTCATGTCAAGGAGGGGTGTAAGAGTGGTAACTTTATTGGGTAGATGTGTAGGGATTAGATGTGAGCATGTCAGACTTTAGATCTAAAAAAACATGTCAGATGTAAACATAGTGTTGGCTCTATGTGTAAAATGTGTGAATATGTTGTAAATTAATAATAAGTAAAAACACATTGTATTTTGTACTCTAAAAAAGTTTGCAGGTGAAGAAATTTGATCCGTGGTGTATTTGACCTAGTGGATGGGAGCTAATGGATATGTGATCTTCACTTAAGCTATTATTATAAAATTTACGAATTAGAAGATTTTTGAACTTTGTATTTATAAGGGTTAAAACTTCAGAAATATTATTTCATGTCAAGGAGGGGTGTAAGAGTGGTAACTTTATTGGGCACATAGGATCTTTACAACCCATAACAAAGTAGATGTGTAGGGGTTAGATGTCAGACTTCCGATCTAAAAAACATGTCAGATGTAAACATAGTGTTAATATTGTTACATGTAAACATAGTGTTGGCATGTAAACATAGTGTTAATATTGTTATATGTAAACATAGTGTTGGCTCTATGTGTAATATTTGGTAAAATTTTCGGGTGCTTGGTCCCTTGGACAAATACTAAATATAGGGTGTGTTTGATATGGATCTTAAATGAGTGTATGTTAGTTTAGCACTATATTTTAATGCGCGCTTGTAGGGAAATTTAAAGCATTGAAAGATAGCCTAGGGGCAGCTGAAACGTTCTTCCATATACAAAGTATTCCCCCCCTCCTATTGGTCGCCACCATTGCTATCGTGTTGGAGTGGGCCAACTCAGATTCAAATTGCTGCTTGTGTCATCTAAAAGCTTACTCTAGTTGCGCTGAACCTGTTGCTTACACCATAACAATGGCGTGATGCTCTTCTATGCGCACATACACGTCTCAATTGGACTGCAAGCCACAGAGAAGGCTAGATTGAAAAGTAAAACTCAGAGTGAGCGGACATGAGATATCAGTGACTCTTCTAATTTTTAATTTTTAATCAGTGACTCTTGTATGCTTCTATGGTTTGAGATGGAGATCCAAAATCTAAGCTACTCAAAATCATTAATGCGCGACTCCTGCTTAAGGATTTGATCGATCACAAAAAATGTGAAGAGTTCTCTACCGATAACATCTTTCCTTGCTGCTATTGTGTGGCATAAATTGATAAAATTGGGGGAACTACTATACAAAAATAGGGAGTTCTCAATCAATATCATCTTCCCACATTATTGCATAAAAGTAATGGCATTATTACATGAAAGTAGTTGATGTGCACATGAGTTTTTTAATATGTAAATATTTTTCCAAGGTTTACTCAACTGTGAAACTGGTACAATGGGCCAGAATCTTTTCATTCGAGGCTTCTTCTGAATATGGACGGTAAAAGATTTCTCAAAAACTGATTTGCTAGATTGGTTTCAAAACCTAAAATCTATACGTGTGAGAAAAGGACACTACTTCAAAACTGATAAATTCAAATTAGTACTGGAAATCAAAAAAGGGCGTATGTATTATGGTGATTGATTTTGAAATTAAAATCTTTTGTAACTAAGCTTTCAAATTTATGGTTTATAATTGAACAAAAATGAAAGTTCACGAATTTAATGTGAACAACAAAAATTAAGATTTAGAAGTTAAGTTGCAGTAATATAATATTAATTATATGAATTGTAATATAAATGAATATTAAGTAGCATTTGCACCTAATGTTGCAAAGGAAACGCCGTAAGGCATAGTGTGTGGAAGAATATTGAAATGTGAATGGGCTTTTTTGAGAGCAAGGGTCGATGATAATGAATTTGAATTGAGGAAGCCATGCCAAAAACCCTATTCGGGGGTTAAAGTGCCTATGAAATGGAATAAAAGTAGTCATACATATCCATTGAACTTGTTTAGATACCTTAAAGATTGCCTAGTTGAAGGTGAAGTTAAACAAATGAATTCACGTGAACAACAACTCGGTATCCATATCGATATACAAAATTTTAAGGAGAGGCATGTTAATCTTTTCAAACAACATTCTAATGTATTTTCCTAGAAATATGAAGACCTTAAACCATGTCACATTGTGATGAACTAAATCCCTGCGAGGATATATTCCTTATGATGCAATGTGCTTAGGAAGTTTTGTTGTTGGAAAGTTTGATTGGGCTGCATTGAATTAAGCAAGGCTGAAACATTAATGTTGACGTTGTAGCTATAGTTGTTTTGCATGTTGTTGAATCTCTTTGCAAGTTTGGTTTCATCGTGCCCATATGCTAAGGAGAGGGTCCTCTTGAGAGAATTGAATTTGTTGTCATTCTCCACTGCTAATTCTTCTTGTTTTGGGACAACTTCATAACGACAATCGCTATTGTTGTCATTGTTATTGTTGAAATTGTTGTGACAGAAGTTGGAGAACTAGACTTGAGGTAGTCTACTGCTGTTTCCATTGCCATCCATGGCTTCATCGTTTAAAAAACCATCTATGAAAGGATCGTCACTCTCCAACAACCCACTGAAAGAGGCAATGTTGGGCAGTTGCAGTTTGTTTTGCTGATAAATATCAGGCAAAGAAGCCATCACTTCATCTGCACTTGGTGATTCATCTCGTTCTACCCCTTGTACTCTCTGAGAATGACCATTTTTCTTGTAAATTCGGCACAACACCCAATCATCAAGCTGGAGAACAGAAGTACCATCAAAATCAACAATACCAATTTTAGTTGAATGAATCAATTCCTATTCATAAAGAATCAAAACACAAGAACTGTGAAAGGAAAATCATTCATATTGATCAATATTTAAGAAGACATCATTTTGTAGGGTGTGTTATTTGTATTTACACAATTGATTTTTTTATCCAATCAACTATGCTATTCTCTATGCTTTTGCTGGGTTCCTTCATCACCACCATCATTGGGAAATTCATTTCCCTCTTGAAGTATGAAACGAGTAGCAATTCCCAATTGATCTCACACTACCACCACAAAGAAGCTAGCAATCCTGATATACAAATCAAACCAGCCATCCTATCAAGCGATCCATGTAGTTCTCAATCTATAGCTTTGATAACCCAAAACTCAAATCTTTTATATTTAATATGCACAGAAATTTTCACATTAATATGTCTGGATCTCATTCTAAGATCTTTACAGATCTCATACAGAGGTAAACCAGATTTTTCATACTACGACAAGCAATATTAGCAAGTCTTGGAGTCTCTCTTATGTAATGTCTCCTCCTTATTTGATAGAGTTGACGCTGTATGAGCATCGACTGAACTAAAGGGATCATCCAATAGATAAATGTCAACATCGTTATATACTGCTCTAGCCAACTGAATCCTCTGTTTTTGTCCTCCACTCATATTCAATCTCTCTCCCCAATCTCAGTCATATCTCCATGAGCAAAACTCTCTATATCCTTGTCTAATGCACAAGCTTTTATTGCCTTCTTGTATTGAATTTTGTCTATTGGTTTCCCATAGAGTATGTTATCTCTGACAGTACCACTCTGAATCCAAGTTGTTTGACAGTGCCACGTAGGCAACATTGCCATATACTTCAACCTGCACGTAGTCCAATCAAAAAGTTTATGGAAGAATTTATGTATATAGAAAGCAAAAAAGCTGCATCTACAATCTTGTTGAACTATGAAATGGTTACTTTTGCTCAAGAAGAGTAGTTAATGCTCAACTTACATCTGAAATTTTTGGGATTTCTCCAAGAATTGTATATAGCAGAGCAGATTTCCCTGATCCCACTGAGCCACAAATTGCTACCTTTTCTCCAGTTTTAATGTGTAGATTTATTCCCTTCAAATGTTGGCTTTGTCAATGAAGATTCTGGATCCCAGCTGAGTATGGCTTGATGAATTTGGATGGTATACTAGGATCTGGAAAGTGCTTTCCTCACAATAGAATCTGGTCTCAGCTCATCATATTGTAAGAACTTGTCCAAAACGATCTAAGGAGACTTTAACCTGAATTAATATAGCCAAAACTTCAGGTAGCATTCTCACTGGATCTTGTATCACACGGAATGTTGCAAGCACTGTAAATATGGTTGTGGCAATTAACGGTGGATCCCCTATGATAGGACACCCGACAAAAACTATAGATGCAGTAATGATGGGTGACATCCAGTAGAGTATGGTACCATATGTTCTATTAAATTGTGCTGAAGACAACCATTTGAACTCCACAGCTCGGAGATTTTCTATCAGCTCTTTAATTTTTTCTTCCCATGCTTGTAGTTTGATTATTTTCATACTATTAAGAATTTCAGATGTTATTCTGAGTCTTTCATCCTGTGCAGTCATGAACACAACTTGGCACTTCTTGAGGGTTTTGGCCTTGGAAATTTGAGTTGTAACTTAAATTTGTAACATTATTCAATCATCATTATACATCATTTTACAATTTAATTAATTTAATTGCACCAAATGTTGCAATGGAATCGACGTAAGGCAATAGCATATAACATTAATTAATGTTTTTTTGACAATTTTTGAAAGTCAGAAAAATATCAAGAAAAGGCAAGGACCATGCTACAGTGAAAACTTACATCTTGCTACCTCCGAGTAGGACCAAGCTCTAATCCTTGAACTCTATTGGAAAAGTTTAGTAAGCACAGAGTTTCTCCCATGTCATTTTCATGAGGACTAATTTGTACAAATAAAGTATTTGTGCATCCTCTTGAGTGAACATGCATCATATTGGTGTTAGATGTTGTGGAAGGACTCTGAGACAAGACAATATCATACCATCTCTATATAAGCTCATTCCTTTTGCCATCAGCTGCCAAAACATGGCTCCTCCACCTGCTCTTCCCATGCTAGCAGAAGCATATATTTGTTTATAAACCATATCAAATAAATTGTCTCTCTAGTCGATGCCAAATCCTGGGTCTTTAGAGGATTTCCCAAAATCTACAAACAAAACTAGTTTCTTCAATATTCTGCTTCCATCTTCTAGATAGTTCTTTATCCAACCTAACTGAACAGTTAATAAATAAGGGTAAACTGCTCTTTGTATTCAGACTGATGCCCTTCCAAACGAACTTGCTTTGTGTACAGAGATATGCAGTGAATAATTAGGAATATGTTAATAAACCCCAATTTATTTCCAAAAACGATAAGAAAATAAGGGCAAACTCACTTCAGAAATTCTTAATGCTACTATTCCATCTTCACTTAGATTGTGGTGGAAATAGGAAGCTTTCCCGAAGGATTGCATGAAGAAAATGAGACAGCATTAAGAAATTCAGTTGAATTTGGAGGAGATGAATGTGATGGCAAGGCAAATCTATTAAACTTCAATGATCAAATATGTTGAATAAATCTGCCACTATTGGAAGAGGAACATCTAATCCCATGAAGCCACTGATGCATTGGGCTGAAGGTCCCTCACCAATTTGAAGAATATATGGCTCTCTAATGATATTGCTCAAAGGAAACCAAGAAAAAAATGTTCTGAAACCAGAGGGCATTTATTATTAGCTCCATATTTGCTAAAATTTGCATTTTCTGTCTTACAGACATTCTGAAGCTAAGTTGTCTTCTTGCATAGATGAAGATGAACAATTTGCAAATGATGAGGAGAATTAGGGATTTAAAAATATAAATTTCCATGCCTGCTAGTTCCTAAATAATATCCCAATAACTACATCACATATAAAGAGCAATTTCTTTGTAGGAAAAGAAAAGGCAAATCTGTTAAACTTAAACGATCAAATATGTTGCATACATCTGCCACCAATGATGTTGAAACAGTACATTTATATTGGTCTCACGAAGAAGCATGAACCTGCCAAGTTCCAACGCAAAAATATTTCTTAAAATGTAAATATGGAAATGTGTTCATCTCTTTATTGGATGCATTATGCATTTGATATTCATGAGTTCTCTTCGTGGGTGCACTTCTTCTTTCTTGGCACACACTTAATGTTTGATTCTTGGTGACATGCTTGGATTTTTCAACACCTGGATATTTGCTTGTTGGCTCTCTCTGTCTGCTGGCTGAGATTCGAAAAGTGGAATGACAAAAACCAAAAGTGGAATTGCGTGGGGGTGGTTCCCTGGGAGTGAGCTTCACCAATGCACAATATACACCTAGTAGACTTGAAACCCAAATAAACCATTCCTACGAGATCTTTGATATGACCAATGAGGAAGTTTAATCTAGTTGCCACCGACAATATCACAATCATAAAACGAAGTGCAAATAGAACATTGCTTGCCCATCCATTCACTATTCCATCTCATTGCTATGAACATATATGCCTCACATTCATTACAGAGCCCTGGCATTGTTATGACTACAATTCAATGACTTTTGTTGGTGCAATTAAAAACATTGTGTGATAGATGGAGCAAAAGGTGATAATGCCCATGTCATAGTACTCACACTAAGGTATGCCATTGATAATCATTGAGTAATGCAACCCTATAATATCTTGACTACAGCTCAACTATGATGCAAAGAATACAATGAAAAAATCTTTGGGACATATACCAATTGTTATGAGAATAAGAACACCTAATAAAGCTGGTGGATTTCTGGAAAAGCTCAAAAAGTTTCACTGTATTATTTTTCCTAGAAAATATTACAACATCCCCAATCCAATAAATCATTCATGGGACTTTAAACACCCTAAGTAGCTAAAGCTTCCATCTTTGACCTACTTCTCCAACCCATGAATGCCTTGATAAGCATTTCTTCTAGGGCTTCATCTTCCTCAACTTCTTTGGGCAAACTCTATGTCCCGCTCCTTATTACTCACATAATGAATATATGTTACATCACCAATTCCCTACATCCATAAGCTTCTTTCAATGGTGCATGTAGAATTGTTGCCAAAGGATAGGCTAGATATGTGTTCAAAAAAATAGCAACAAATTATTCATTAGCATGTATGCAGAGGATCTTTAGTACAGATAATGAGGAAGACGAACCCTTCATTATGGCCTTCTCCTTAAGAATGTGTACGTCCAAGCTGCGTTGTCTTTTGATTTGGAAACCTTTTCAAGCACATGACATTCTCACAATAAATACCATCTAGAGGATTACTACACATTCAAAGTCGTTATAGCCATCCACTCATCCTCCATAGCTTATATCTTTATGGGAAGAAGAAAAGATGATACCTACCAAGAACGAAATGAAGAGTTGTTCCAGCCTTGTACATTAAGTGCAGCTATTGGATCTTCAACAATGTTGCCAAATACAACATAATTATTACATTGACCATCATCGACAACGACTCCATGACTTCCCACAACTGCATTCAATCATCGAACTGGGTGTAAAAATGGTTCCATTATGACATAAATTAAATTGTGTAATTTGTAGAGATTCAGGACTAATTTCCAATTAGCATGAGGCCTTATTATGAATGTATGATCAACACTTTTCAAGTATAAATTTCTATGAGAAAACAGTGGCTACCATTCATGATACAAATAGATCTGCTGGGAAACTTGACCATAAATCACTATTAGAACATTGCACACATGAGTGTTGTGCATAAGAAAACTGTTAAGTATTTTAACAACACGATTACATATAGCATAGGCAGGTAAGGAATACATCAGTTGAATAAGTTATTCCCTTGATATCATGTAGACAACGTATCCATATTCTGCCATTGCAGAAGCAAGTATTCAATTTTTCTTTCGTTTCTAAAAATGTAGAGAATGTTACCTCATTTTTAAGAGAAGAATCACATTTTTAAATTCCAAACCTAGGATCGATAACACTCAGAAGAGCCCTGTTGAAAGAAATAATCACAAACGTATCAATGACATTCCTTTTCTTCTTCCTACAAAGATGGTGGATTTCCGGAAAAGCTCAAAAATTTTAACTGTATCATTTTGCCAAGAAAATGTTACAACATCCCCAATCCAATAAATCAGTCATGGGAGTTTAAACACCCTAAGTAGCTAGAAGCTTCCATCTTTGACCTTCTTCTCCAATCCATGAATGCCTTGATAAGAATTTCTTCTAGGGCTTCATCTTCCTCAATTTCTTTGGGAAAATCTATGTTCCACTCCTTATTACTAACATAATGAATATATGTTGCATCACCAATTCCCTACATCGAGAAGCTTCTTTCAATGGTGCATGTAGAATTTCTACCAAAGGATCGGCTAGATATGTGTTCAACAAAATAGCAACAAATTCTTCATTGGCATGTATGCAGAGGATCTTTAGTACAGATAATGAGGAAGACGAACCCTTCATTATGGCCTTCTCCTTAAGAATGTGTACGTCCAAGCTGCGTTTTCTTTTGATTTGGAAACCTTTTCAAGCGCATGACATTCTCACAATAAATACCATCCAGAGGATTACTACACATTCAAAGTCGTTATAGCCATCCACTCATCCTCCATAGCTTATATCTTTATGGGGAGAAGAAAAGATGATACCTCCCAATAACGAAATCAAGAGTTGTTCCAGCGTTTTACATTAAGAGCATCTACTGGATCTTCAACATTGTTGCCAAATACAACAGAATTATTACACTGACCATCATCGACAACGACTTCATGACTTCCCACAACCACATTCAATTTGAAGAAACAAAATTGAATATCTCGAACAGGTGCGTTAAATCATCAGACTGGCTGTAAAAATGGTTCCATTATGACATTAATTAAATTGTGTAATTTGTAGGGATTCAAGACTAATTTCCAATTAGCATGAGGCCTTATTATGAATGTAAGATCAGCACTTTTCAAGTATAAATTTCTATGATAAAATAGTGACTGCCATTCAGGGTACAAATAGATCTGCTGGGAAACTTGACCAGAAATCACTATTAGAAAATTTCACACATGAGTGTTGTGCATAAGAAAACTATTAAGTATCTTAACAACATGATTACAAATAGCACGGGAAGGTAAGGAATACATCAGCTGAATAAGATATTTCCCTTGATATCATGCAAACAACATATCCATACTCTGCGATTGCAGAAACAAGTGTTCAATTTTTCTTTCTTTTCTAAAAATGCAGAGAATGTTACCTCATTTTTAAGAGCTGAGTCACATTTTGTAAATGCCAGACCTGGGATTGATAACACTCTAGAGAGCTCTGTTGAAAGCAATAATCACAAATGTATCAATGACATTCCTTTCTTCTGCCTACAAAGATGAGCACCCCCAATCACACATGTATGAAGCCACTGATGCATTGGGTTAAAGGTCCCTCACCAATATATGGCTCTCTAATGCTATGGCTCAAAAGAAACCCAAGAAAACATTGCTCTGACACCATAGGGCGTTTATTATTACCTCCATATTTGCTAAAATTTTCATTTTCTGTCTTACAAACGTTCTGAAGCTAAGTTGTCTTCTCTGAGCATAGATGCAGATGAACAATTTGCAAATGATGAGGAGAATTAGGGATTTAAAAATATAAATTTGCATGCCTGCTAGTTCCTAAAGAATATCCCAATAACTCTAGCACATATAAAGAGCAAATTCTTTGTAGGAAAAGAAAAGGCAAATCTGTTAAACTTAAATGATCAAATATGTTCCATAAATCTGCCACCAATGACGTTGAAACAATACATTTATATTGGTCTCACGAAGAAGCATGAAACTGCCAAGTTCCAACACTAAAATGTTTCTTAAAATGCATATATGGAAATGTGTTCATTTCTTTATTGGATGCGTTGTGCATTTGATATTCATGAGTTCTCTTCGTGGGTGCACTTCTTCTTTCTTGGCACGCACTTAATGTTTGATTCTTGGTGACATGCTTGGATTTTTCAACACCTAGATATTTGCTTGTTGGCTCTCTCGGTCTGCTGGCTGAGATTCGAAAAGTGGAATGACAAAAACCAAAAGTGGAATTGCTTGGGGGTGGTTCCCTGGCAGTGAGCTTCACCAATGCACAATATACACCTAGTAGACTTGAAACCCAAATAAACCATACGCCAAATTGACTTGAACAAAATTTCATATTTCTGGCACATTTCTGATCCTCTTAGATTAGCCATTTTCTTGGCTATTTTCGAACTTAGTTTTTACTTGTGTCTCTTCCAGTTTTCTCTACAAATCATTGCACAAACAATTGCCATTTAATGGCCCCTCAAATAGTAGATTCAATGAAAACCTTTTACCAAGCGAAATCATACCAATTTCCACGGCTAATTCGTGCTAAAATTTACTATGTTTTGGTCGCTGCTTCCCCAGCGAAATCGTGCCTCTGTCAATGGCATTTCGTGGCCCTTCAATACAACAATTTGATGGGTGCCTTACCACCTAAAAATGTGCTCCCTTTTGTTGCGACTTGGTTGGTAAATTCTTAGCAAAATCATGGATCCAATCCTAGTGAATTTGTATTCTTTTTATACTCCAGCAAAAACGAATCTCTTGGCTCTGTCAACCATGTCTGCAATTATAAATTTGTGATATTACCTCCCTGACTTCGCATATTACATTTTTTTCAACCTTCACTAATTTCGTCTTACTAGACCCTGGTTGTCCACGCATCTGCCTCTGCTCACAACTTAGCCATAACTAATTTCGTCTTACTAGACCCTGGTTGTCCACGCATCTGCCTTTGCTCACAACTTAGCCATATTTTCATTCTTGGTTTGATCAAATATCACTGGTGATATGTTTCTCCCACCGATAACCACAATAATTGAAATCTTGCCCGCAAAAAACATTATCAAAGATTTAAAACATAATTGAAATCGTTTCCACAAAAAACGCATAATTGAAATCGTTTCCACAAAAAACGCATTCAAAGAATTAAAGTACAATGGGTGGACGCTATTAGATGCTATCGTGACTAATACCCGCAGGTGTTAGCATCCTATAACCGCATAGGTAGAGTTAGGCTATTTGAGAGCATGTGGGGAAGATGGACAGTGTATTGATTAAACATTTAGTGCACAATTACTGCAAGTCTTACCATCGACGACTGTGTTGTTGTTGGGCTAATGTGCAGGTTCGGACACGATCTCAGCTGTTCCAATAGTGTCGTATTTTTCCCAGCTATGTAAACTGCTTTTAGAAACTTACCTTCCTGGAAATCTTGTGCCCATTTAGTGCAGTTATCCACTAACGCATTCCCCACACTCTCTATGCAACCACTGACAATGTCTGCTAAAGCACTCTGTAATTCATCGACCACTTCCATAAAATTCCCTGTTGAAGTGCAATCAATGTTCTTGCATTATAATCTGTATAAGGCGTTCCCTGCCCCTGCCTTCTTCCAATCCAGAGAGTCTCCTCCATGTTCAATCATCGTAACTTTCCTTTTACTTTCTTCTGCAAGATTATCGATTGTAGCAGCTGCATCTTCCATGTATACAACACTTGTAGTATCCAGAGCATTCTCTGCAGTTTGTTCCTGTAATGTTTTGAATACACTATATGTCGCTTTACTCAGCAAGCTATCGGTTGCAGGATCTGAGTCCTCCACCAAATCCATCAGTTCACATGCCTCAGAGTATGCTTTTAAAGCATTTCTCCCACAATCAGGTGACAACCGAATGATTATATTGACCAATGAAACCGCTGTTAGCTTCAATGACGGTTTGCTTGCGCATATGTAATGCTCTTCCACATCTAATACAGGGCCAGGATCTCTTTTCCACAAGAACTTCAAACCCGCTTTATTTTGTAATTTTGCAGGATCCAAACTCCGTATACCCACACATCCTGTCGATTTTCTATAGTTTCTCAGAAACCAGATTAGGGTATCGCATTCTCTACCATCCATGTTGCCCTCTTTCACAAGTTCCTTTGCTTTCTTGATGGAATTTTGGTTTGTTGCAAACACGGTCCAAGGAGCCCCCCACAGAAGGTCCACGTTCTCCAAAATTGGCCTGTATTCTGAAAAATCCCCGTCCTCTGTTTCACCCAGCTTTGATAAAAACTTTGAGGATATTTTCTGCATACACCTATTATCCAACACAAACTCTGCGATAAACCAACAGAGTTTACTAGTATAAACCATAAAAAATTGCAGCCAATACACACATTGCAACAAACCCCATAAAAAGGCCCATAAGAAACGTATTTCTATTCCTTCCGAGCCAATCATTTTATTTACCTTTTCATCAACAATACTTTTCTGCTTCTTGGATGCTGCTTCCTTCAACTCAACGATGTACCTGGTCCAAAAGTCCTCTACCTGGAAATAGGTATACCATCTTTCATTTGGATTCCAGCTTTGCCATCTTCCATAGTACGCTACAGAGATAAGACATCTCTAGCCGATGATTGCCCACCCTACCAGGATGAATACGACTTCCATGTTTGTTGTGATGAATTTTAACCGAGATTTGACACCAGGAAACACGTCTATAATTGGGCCCTGAACAAGCCATTCGGCAATTGAACTTAAAATGCAAATTGTGACTGCTACTGCGGCTGACGTGTCTAACACTGATCTTGAAATTATGGTTTTAGGATAACATGCACGGGAGACAATCCAAGATTTGAGTACCAGATCTTCTACTGTCTGCGAGGAGTTCTCTGTACCGTTACCTTGATTTTCCAAAATAATGGGAAGTTTTTGAGCGATGATATCCCGGATGCTTTTATTGGCTATTGTTGCAGAGCTGAGGAGGAGAAGAAGCCATGCTAAGGATATTGATACTGTCACACTCGATACTATAAACGAATATTCCGTAACCTCCTTGGCGTGTGGCCAGAAGTAGAAGTAATAGGTGATGACAGATAAACCAGAGTCACGCAAACGAAGATGTATGGCGAAGAACTCCGAGAAAATGTGGACGAACATAGTGGGACCTAGAGTAGTTAATTTGCCCCATGAATCTTCATAGCCAGGATGAGCCATTCCTGGCAACAAGTAGGCCACTATCACACATAACATTACCCTGCTGTTATGTATCATATACAAGTTATTTTTAAGTACCTCACCGTTCAATGGCTGTGGATTGTTCAAGATCTCTTTTAGTAAAGTGCTCTCTGCGTTCAGCAAGTTCATAACCTGGATGGTGAGAGCAGTGAGGACAAGCGCATGACCAGGAACCCAATGGACCCTTTTTTTTCTTGCTTTCAATGTATCCACTCCGAGGAGGCTAATGAATACTAGCACTCCAACGAAAAGCCCGAGTAACTCTGCAAATTGATCCAGAGTGAGAGGGGTCTCCTTAAGCTGGCCCTAAACTTTCATGATTCAAGCGAACACAACGGCTTGTGAGAGGAAGAACTTGAACATCTGTCGAGCTTAACTTGGTTGCATATTCATTGGCCTTGTCAACGTGGATAGCGGGGCCCTCCTTCGTCTCCGTTAGACAGAGACGTGACGCTCAAGTCGAAAACCTCCCGCGGAATCTGTGCTCGAGAAACCCTGGCCTGTCTCTGCGCTGTACTCTCGACAGCCTGTATCGAGAGGGGCTTGAGACTCAATTTAAAATTCCCTCCTACAGCTCACCCTTATCCCCAATTGCCCCATTATCTTCTCCCTATCCTTCCACTCCTCACCCTTCTCCCCTATTGCCCCTTTCTCCCACAGCTTTCCTATTTCGCACACAGAAATACCCAGCTCTAACAGAGTTACCGTGAGAGCCAGAGTAAGCTATTCTGGGGCCAGAGGAAGCTATTTTGAATTATGAAAATTGTTTCTATGGCCTTTCTTCCTAATCACCCCCGTTCCCCATAGCTCGCCCAGTTCGCACACCAAAATACCCAAGCTCACACCCGGTTTCCGCTAGAGATAGAGGAAGCCATCCAGGTTTCCGCTAGCGCCAGAGGAAGCTATAAAGGTTGTCGAAATTGCAGTCCATTTCCTTTTGTTTAGGTCCACTGAATATACAATATTTTGATATCGATTGTCTATTAATTGTGGGTGAATTTTTCCTCATTCTTCTGAACATGAGCTTATATCTATTTTTCCTCATTATGTAACCTCTTTGATGATGATGATTTACAATGTTGTATAAATTATTGTTAGGGATTAGTTTTGCTTTGCTGACTCGGTTGGTGTATCTCTCAACCAATGTTGTATAAATTATTGTTTCAGGGATTAGTTTTGCTTTGCTGACTCTGTTGGTGTATCTCTCAACTCTGAAGCCATTCTGAAGCCACCTGATTAATGTGAATCTAAAATATGTTGGGATTCTCACCGTGGCAGTTGGTATAGCCATTGTTGTCTTTTTCGGTGGGATACCATTTTACAGGCACAAGCTTCTTGCAGGCAGCCCCATCACTCATATTGCTTGCATTGTAATCTGTATTACAAGAAAGAGAAATATCAGCATGCCTTCCAATACGAAGTTGCTTTATAAGAACCACTATATAGAATCCGTTAAATCAGGCCAAACTATGCTATCACACAAATAATTTTCAGCAAGTTCCAGATTTTTAAATCATTTTATGAGTTAGGACTATTAGTCCAAAAATATCAAAGATAAAGCAGTATTAATAGATTCTCAGTCTTAAATAACTATCAACCCAAACCCATTTGTGTATACACAATTGTATCTTGATATCTACTTTTGGTTGGCAATGCGTTGTTTTTTGGACAAAGTAGCAGCTATGGTGCAAGGCTCCTCAGAAAAGTATACTAATACACAGGGAAATACGAATTCAAATCCATAAAAAGTCTACGCAATAACTCAAGTAGAATAAAAACTTATAAACTCAAGTAGAATAAACACTTATATTAAGAATGGTTTCCATTTGGTTCTCTTGCTTAATCTGTGAAATGGTTGCAGTAAAACAGAGTACATCTTTGTTGATAAAGCAAGGTAGCGCCATGGATAGAAATGTCGGATCACAATTCCAGGTCCAGGCTTTTCTTGTGGCCCTTTCCAGGCTTTGTGGGTTTGTTCTCATAATTATATATGATTGTTGCCTTGTACCTCTAGCCAAAAGAATAACAGGAAAGGATCAACTGTTCTCCAAAGGGTTGGGATACATGTAGCAAGACACAAAGCCTACTCGATAGTTCTAGAGTTAGAACGCCTCTGTGGTTATTTGTTTAACTCCACAATTTGCTATCTTTGGAATAGCTAATCATTGATTGCTATCTTTGGAATAGCTAACGAGTCAGACAGTTTCATAGTTGAAAAAATAGGCAAGCTAAGCTATCAATGACTGTTAGAAAATCATTTAAATGAGTAAATTGCATTATTTTTATAGAATTTATAGAGATATTTAGTGCCATCAATCTATGCTTTTATGTTTGTATTGAAAAATAAATGATTTAGGTTTGATATAACAAATTATACATAAGTTTATCTTTAGTGCATAAAGAACTACACCTTATATGAAACATAAATAAAGACTTTAGTCCCTCTAAATATGCATGTTTCATTTCAGAAGTTGTTATGCATTTTTCATCCTAGAAACTTTTAGAGTCCATCCATTCATCCTCCATAGCTTATATTTTTATGGGAAGAAGAAAAGATGATACCTCCCAAGACCGAAATGAAGAGTTGTTCCAGCCTTGTACATTAAGTGCAGCTACTGGATCTTCAACAATGTTGCCAAATACAACATAATTATTACAATGACCATCATCGACAACGACTTCATGACTTCCCACAACCGCATTCAATCATCAAACTGGGTGTAAAAATGGTTCCATTATGACATAAATTAAATTGTGTAATTTGTAGAGATTCAAGACTAATTTCCAATTAGCATGAGGCCTTATTATGAATGTAAGATCAACACTTTTCAAGTATAAATTTCTATGAGAAAACAGTGGCCACCATTCAGGATACAAATAGATCTGCTAGGAAACTTGACCATAAATCACTATTAGAACATTGCACACATGAGTGTTGTGCATAATAAAACTGTTAAGTATCTTAACAGCACGATTACAGATAGCATAGGCAGGTAAGAAATACATCAGCTGAATAAGTTATTCCCTTGATATCATGCAGACAACATATCCATATTCTGCCATTGCAGAGGCAAGTGTTCAATTTTTCTTTCTTTTCTAAAAATGCAGAGAATGTTACCTCATTTTTAAGAGCTGAGTCACATTTTTAAATGCCAAAGCTCGGATCGATAACACTCAAGAGAGCCTTGTTGAAAGAAATAATCACAAATGTATCAATGACATTCCTTTCTTCTTCCTACAAAGATGAGCAACCCCAATCACACCTGTATGTGTGGTGTTCACTTTCTCTTAGACCAGAAGAAGCTGAAGATCACATTATGTTCGAATATCCTCTTGGTGTCAAGTGGTTTGAACACCACAGAGCATCGACTGTAAGCAGGGACCACATAATATTCAGAACTCCAGTATGAAGCAAAGGTAAATTTCTTCTAACATTAGCATTCCACTCGGGGTTTTGTCCATTGTAATGATCATATAACACATGTGGAATCAGACAGACCCGAGAACTAAAGGCAACAGGGAATGATACCTATTATCCATGGTTGACTAGAGGGAAATGCAATTGGAAGGTGATCAATCTACAACAAAACTGATATGAGTCACTAAATCAAACAAAGCAGCTTAAATTTATATTTCCTTTGGGAAGGACTTAATAACAGAAATGAGCATAAGTGCAGAATGGAGAATTACATGGTTTGACGAATATGATAACCTTTTAGAAAATATTAGTCGCAAGGCATTGTAATGCACGAGCAAAGGTATGAAACAGTTCTCAATTTATTGTCTCCCATAAAATGCCTGCCAGACTTAAAATTAAAAAATCCAAATGCTCATGAGAAACATCAAAACTCAAAAACTATTATCATGCATCTATAACAGCATTAAAAATAGGCATTCTTTCACTAGTTCAGTTCTCAAGTGGAAATGATTATTGAGACAATTTGCCAAAAAATGTCAATCGAGGTTGTAGGCAATAAGGCACCTAACAACAAACAAAATCCACTAAGCCACAGATAGAACTGAACTCTCTTGCAGAAGGAATATTTACATGATTGAGGGAGAAGAATGCCATGAAGGCGCCTCCTCCAAGATTTTCTCACCAAGATTCTCTCCCCATCTCAGATTGCTTATGGTTCTTCTTTTGAAAGAAAAGATATCCCACCACCAATGTCGCTACAGTCTTTGATAACTCCCTTTTGAGTTACAAGATATGAGCAAAATTTCTGTACTTTTTCAATTACGAAAATGGCTGGAACCTGTGACGCTCAAGGCCCAAATATAACTCCATGCTTATTGGGTTTTCATGTTCTTGACATGGCTTGGAACCTCTGCCCTGGCCACTTACAAGAATGTTTATTTGCTACAGATTTGAGTAATAGACGAAACTGACCCACCAATGCCAAAGACAATGCCGAATACGATGAGCAAGGCATCAGCAAGGATCCATATCAGAGATAATTCATGCCAACAAGCATGCAAATGAAACAGAGCAGGAAATAGAAACCCAAAATACAACCAACACTGCTCCCAATCAGAGATAAAAAATCTGCAAATGAAGGGACCAGAATTGACACTATTGTTATCGAGAAAATTGCAAGAGATCTGATCATGAAGGAAAACTCCCCTCTGCTAAACCTCCCTTCTAGGACTTCATAAACAGGATTCATCATTGGTGGAAATGTGAAGAAAAGGTTCAGACATAGGGCAATCTGAACAAAATCTGTGATCCAGCTTTTCCCCAGGTTCAGAGTCACCATATCTCTGGTTGCACTTCCAAAAGTAATATACTTGAATGCTCTGAAGCCCCCATAAATGAGAGCAATGAAGAGAAATGCAACGGCCAAAACTCCACCAAATCTATGTTTTTTCTCCATAGCTAATTCCAGGGGCAAAATCATGCTTACCCCTTCAAATGCATAGATTGCTACACACACTCCATAAGGAATAGCAGAGAAACCAATGAGAGCTTGAACATCTGGACCCACAGTACTCAATATGGACAACACATCTTGCACCACAACAGTTAGCATTGCAGAAATGTCAACGATATCTGCAAAAATACTAAAAGGGGCCAGATGGGTAAGGGTTCGAATCCCACTGATGATGAGCTCCAGTGGAAAAATGGCCCATATGAAGCCTACCTTCCTGGTAACATCCAACGAGGTAGACAAATAGACTCCATGAGGATTCAACGAGGATTCTTGGGACTTCACCTACAACAGATGAGAAAATAACTAAGAGAAAAGGGCATTCCCCTGAAATTTCCTTTCCTTTAATTTGAGTAACATTTAGGAACTTTTCGAGAGTAGCTTAGCAATGCTAACTCTCGTGTGCCGAGGGCACTAGAAGCCCAGTAATCTTCAGATCTGCAACACCCACAAATATGCCCCAATTTCAACACAAACACGGGCAAAACGGGCACTACCTGCAATGGCGAAATCTCATAGAACTTACGCGTGAGAACCGGAGGAGGCGATGGCGTAGAAGAATTGGAGACCGCGACTGTTGAGTCCTTCATCTCGACATCTTGAGTAGCCATCCTGGGCTTGCTCGTTAAACCTGAAATGGACCATTTTCGACTGTAGAGTATCGTCCATGAATTCAAGAAACGGTGTTAACCCCGCACGCACCCTTACTTGAACGATTCTTTCCTTCACAGCGAGGGAAACAGAGCATCACAAGGACCAGAGCTTCACTGCACGCACCCTTACCTGAACAATTTGTAACTGTTTTGATCGACGGTTCAAATTTTTGTAATCGTCTAACATCTAATCGAACGGTGTCCAAGGATGACAGGTAGGCAAAAAGGGGGATGGATTCCAGAGGGAAATGCCTTACGACGTAATTATTAATTTAAGTAAATAAATATATTTCTTTTCCACCAATTGATTTGCTGGATTGGTGTCAAAATCTAAAGAATTTAAGTTGCAGTAATGTAAGAAGATCTAAGAAGAGCAAAGTACATGCTACTTCAAAACTGATAAATGCAAATTAGTAAGGGAAATCGGAAAGAAGAGGAGTATGTATTAAAGTGATTAATTTTGAAATTAAAATTGTTCGTAATTAAGCGTTCAAATTTAAGGTTTATAATTTAACATAAATGAAAGTTCACGAATTTAATGTGAACAACAGAAAATAAGATTTAGAATTTAAGTTGCAACATAAATTAATATTAATTAGGTAAGTGGTAATATAAATGAATATTAATTATTGATTTATGTAATAAAATTAAATTTTAATTTAATTATTAAATATAAATTATTAAAATAATATAATTATATTTAATATATTTATTGTTTTAACTCACTTATATATAATTTTAGATATATAAATATATGCATTAATAAATTCGTTTATATCCATTTTAATTTTGGATCTACCAAGCATCAAGAGGGATCAAATTTTTTTAGATGCAAACATTTTTTAAAGTGAAAATAGATTTGATCTCTCTTTGCCCTTGGTAGATCCGAAGATAAGATGAATCTAGGCTAGTATTTAGGAGAACTCAATAATTGTGACACATTATAATGTTATACATGTGACCATTCACAATATTAGGTGGTTAAACAAACTTAACAAGTCAAGGGTATTATAAATTTGTAATGAGACATGGTGTGTTAGTGTGAGATATGTATTGTAGCAACATTAGAAAGAAATTACATATTTGATTTTCTCTCTTCACCATTGTACATAAATGTTTGTATTGCATTTTCTAACTTCATTTACTATCTTGATGTGTTTTATTATTAGTTATTCATGTATCTTATGTGGCAATGTATTATAATATGTCTCAAAATGCTCCACAGGTTTGGAATTGCTAAACGATTATAGAAGATACTTGATAAGAAGATATTTACCATTCCCTATTTGTGTGTCTGTCAAAAAGTTGAAATGTTCCGATTATAAAAATAAACTCAATTAGTTTGTTACAAAGATAAATATCAGGTCTGAAGATGTTAGTATTATATCTACATTACATCTCCCTCTATTTCAAAGAATGTTTTTGAGGGACCACTATTTGTGAGCATCCCATACAACTATATATTTCTTATGGGTTTACTTGGTCAAAATATGATTCAAAACTTTATTTAGATTTTTCATCATGTTTTCTTAGTTTTGTGCTTTTGTTTGTGAAGCTTTAGAAAAACCATAGCTACTAGAGTGGTTCTTTATCATTTACACTCTTGTCTATATATTGCACCATGTGGAAGCTATTTCTTTCATGGGTGTCCTTGTACTGCATTCAATGTGTTGAAGCATTCCCCCATTAGTGGAGTGATGCTTAAAGAATATCTTAATTGGTTTCTTATCATTGTTGTCACCAATTTGTCTTAAAATGGAACCTTGTTTATGTTGGCCTTGAATATAAACCACTTTTTATAATTGAAATTATATATGTGAGAATGGTCAAAGTTTCAAACAAACATGATATTTACAACATTGTCTATTTGTTGCTTATATACTTATTAGTTATCATACTAAAAAAGTTTTAAAGGTACTAAATTTATGCACTTGAGGTACTTAGATATAACTGGAGATGGAGGTGTGCTAAAAACCATAGTAAGGAAAACCAAGCCAGGTGCTATGCAACCAACTGAAGATCTTCCCAATGTGGATGGTATGTGTCTTGTAATTTTAGGTTATATTTCCCATGCTTGAGATTTTTAGTGTGCAACTTAGTAGGCATGATTGTGCATAAACTTTATTGAAAGATGAATACTAAGTTCCTAAGGTGTTTTTTCTATCGTGATCTTTTATTTTCTTTGTTTATATAGTCATTTGGTCACATAGTGGCTACTATTGCCCTACTGAACAAAACGTGTTCAAGTTGTTTGCTTTTCTAGGGAAAAATGGCATTGACATTATTGATATTGAGGTATATGTATTATAAATCTTTTAAAGTCTATAGTTTATATTCTCGTGGTCATCGTCTTTCCTGTATTATACTATACATTGTATCTTTTTTCATTTGCAGAAGAGGAACTCAGTATTAATGGTAAGACGCTGGAATTGAAGAAAGAGGAGAACAATAACACTGCAGCGATAATTGCAAAAAATGAGAAAGAAGAGAGTCGGTGTAGTGATACCCTTAAAGCCAATATCTTGCATGAGACACACATATATAGACTAATAGTCAAGTCTTTAGAGTAGGTGAATTCACTTATGATGCAAAAAAACAATGATAATGTTTTGAAGTGATGAAACAATATTTCATGTGTAAATTGTAGTCCAACCAATATTAAGTTGGAAATTCATATTGTAATACTTGACATTTCAAATAATATAATTTATGTGGTTGAAACCATTTATAGTTATATTAGATATTATTTAGTATTGTAATTAACATATGTAACTTTGAGTTTTCATATTAGATTAATATGCATATTGTATGACATTTTTGTTTTTAATTTAGTCGCAAAATCATAATAAATAAGTTATATTTATTAATAATGAACAAAAAATAAATTCAAAACTACCAAATTAGTATTTATATTGATTAATAATGAATAGAAATAGAATAGATAGACAACAACTAAATTAGTCATTTATAATGATTATTATGAAAGTAAATGAAATGAATATAAACTACTAAATCAATAGTTTATATAATGAACAGGAAACTAACAAAAAAACATAATTGACTGTTGTAAATGATAAATTTGTGATTACACATGACGATTAAATTTTGCATATATATGACTATTAGTAATTAATTTACAGTGTCTTATAACATGATTGAAATTTAATCATATTTCTTTAGTTATTAATTGGTTTCAAACTGTTATCACTTAGAACCATAGTTCATGTATGTAATGTTGTCCACAAGTTTCATATAAAAATCTTTGGTTTAGTGAATAGATTTATATGTGTGTGTGTCACTTTGAAATTAGAATTTCAAAAGGTATTGATGTAGGTCCGTGTAAAAAATCGTTAGATACCCTCCATCATTGACAGATTAAGGCGTGTCTTGTCTTGATTGCGTCATTAGTACTTTGCGCAGTTTCGCAGCGCAGTCTGTTGGGTCAATTTAGCTGCGAAATGATGTTTCCGCCTTTTCGCAGCGTATTGTTTACCAGCCATTTCGTAGCGCGTTTTGTCAAATCTTAACTGTCCGCGCTACGAAATCGGGGTTTCGGGGTTTTTGTAGCGCCTTTTCTTGAAATGTCAAGTCTGGGAGGGGTGAGTCATAGGCCCGTCCACGTTTGTCAGTTGATGTCCTCTCCAGGTCATGATAGATCATCATTCCGCCATAAGGTCCAGGATCACGCATATGAATATCATCTTAAGGGATTTTATGAGGTATGGTTGTGTCATAATGTGTTTTCATGATGTGTGAACATGTCTGCTGAATGACGAGTAAAAACGCAAAGAAGCCCGAGTTCTCATTTAAAGGGATCATTGCAAGCGAGCCTGCACTCCAAAGTCGAGATTGTTTTCGAGCTGTAGCTGCTATTAGTTTCCTGTGTGAAGATATTTGAAGCAAGATGGAAAAGAAGGAACATCGATCCGGTAGGTGCCTGAGAACAGAGCCAGAGGGGCTTGATGTTACGCTCAGAGATGAAGGTGTAGCAAGAGCCTTTCGAAATGCTAGTTGCTGGAGGTTCTGCGAGAAGTTGAAGGGAGGACATGCAGAGGTAACGAAGGCTTTTGCATTGAATTTTACTGGATTGAATTCAAAGGTGTCAATTTTAGAATTTCCTGTGTCTCCTGAAGCCATTTCTATTGTCACTGAAATTCCGAGGGGAGGACAAGAATGGTTCAAAAATTTTAAATTCGACATGAGTCCCTGTAAAGAATTTTTGAAAGAACCGTATGTAAATGAGGACCTCACCAAAGCGGTGCCAAGGAGTTACGTAAAAGAACATTATGCTATGCTCCTTACATGCATCCAGAAATACCTAACATGCGAGGGAAGGTACAACAAAGTTTATTCCTATCACTTCAAACTTTTGTTGCATTTCACAGGTAAAGCTTCAATAGATATCCCTTTCTATTTGTTCAGAAGCATTAGTAAAATGTGTGATAAAATCCAGTTAAAGAAAGATGGTTGTGAAACATCCCTGTTTCACCATGGTTTGGTAAAGTTGCTGGTGTTGGATGGTTTACAAAAGATTGGCAGAGATTGGGATTCTTTTGTTTTTATGGCCGGCTTTCAAAGCAAAACAGGCCTCACTCCATTGCCTGTGAGGGAAAGGGAAGAAAGAATTGAAGAACCTATTCTGGCTGAGCTCAGTAAGGAGGTGACAAACCAAAAGAAGCCTAAAACCAAGTTAAGGAAATCAGAGAAGTCTGTGGTGGCAAAGGAGACACTTAAATCATCAGCAAAGGAAACACCTAAGTCATCATCTAAGGAGACACCTCAGTCATCAAAGCAGAAGATCCAGAAAAAGAAGGATGAAGCTGGACCAAGTGAAGTTGAAAAGATTTCAAGGGTAAAAACAAGAGGTCAACTAAACAAGGAGAAAGGTAAGTTAATTACTGTGGAAGAAAGCCCTATGTCAAAAGGCAGTTTAAGTGACTTACTTGTAGCTATTGAACTTGAACAAGATCAGCCAATACAGATTGAACCAATAGAGTTTGAGCAAGATCACCCAGTGCAGCCAATGCATATTGACCTCACTCAATCTTCACCCGAAAGTACTAAGAAACCAAGAGCTTCAAAAAGGTTGAGATTTGAGGAGCCTAGTAAAGAATATGCTTTCAAGCCACGTAGGCCAGTCACAAGAAGACAAATGAAAGAGGTGGAGAAAGCGCAGAAAGAGGAGGCACCTGTAGAAGTGCCTAGTACAGATGTACTTGAGGTTTTGACCAGAACAGTTCATGCAGCCAGGAGTAAAGACAAGAGTAATAGGGTCATCATCAGCCAAGGTGGAAATGTCATTGCTATCAAGCAACAGGCAGGAACAACACAAGAAGAAGTGCCTCAGATTAAAAATGTTTCTAAGGAAAGGGCAGTGAGATATGCAAATTATAAAAAGGCTGTACTAAAAGGCAGTACAAGTCTAATGGGCCAAACTGACTCAATGTCTGATGCATATTTGTGGACAGTGCCAGCTCTGAAGCAGGCAAAAACCATGAAACAGCTGAACACAAGCCTAAGAGCAGAAATCAAGGCTTTGAAGAAAGAAGTTAGCAGTTTGAAGGAGAAGCTAGGTAAACTCGCTGATTAATCCAAAGGGAAATTTGCTTTTCAAGTTTTGATAAATTTTGGTTTCCATCATTTTGAAACTTTTTGGATCCCTTACACCTGTACAAAGTAGCTGAAGAAATCATGAAGTTAAGTCAACAGTGCTTTAAGATTCATATGTTCTGTTTTGATTATCTACAGCAGTTTCGTAGCGCGCTACGAAACTGCTGTAGATGACTGTTTTATGAGAAAAAATGAAATTGATGCTGAGGTCAGCAAATCTTGAAAAGGATGACTCGAGGCCAGTAAGGAGACTATACAAAGCTATCCAGATATTCAAAGAATGACAGGTGTAAGTGTTGGAGAAAAAGGTGAAATATTTTGTTTTTGCTAAAGTCTTCCTAAAGCTACTTTATGACCGAATTATTAGGGTTCTGGTAGGGTTACCAGAATTTTGGGTTGGACACTTGTTCAGTTCACAGAGCATCTAGATCATAAGGCATATGGTGTCATGCGTGGTTATTAAAGGTATTAAATAGCTTGAAGCATGTTCTTTTGGAAATGAAGACTGATGGAAGGCAGAGACCGTGAAAATAGGGCACATATCCTCATCAACTAATGAGTCATCCACACAGCAAGTATCCGAAGCTGCTCGTTCAGTGAATGTTTCTCCAGCATGTCTTGGCCACTACAGAAATGGTACAGGTGTCAAAGTTCAAGAAAGCATCAATGCACACGAGGAGATAGAGTTAGAGTTTCAATAGGAATGGGACTCTATGTATTCACAGCGCAATACCTTTGTATTTAATAAGTTTGTTTAGATATAGATAAGGCAATTAATGAGAGGATTTCGAGCTCCCCTCATGCTGGAGGTGGAGTCTCAAGTAGTTGTAATTTTGTTTTCCTATATATAGGAGAAACTCTGATGTAAACAAGGTTGGAGATTTTTATAAAAACAGAGTTTTCATATTGGCTTATGTAAAAAAGACTTTGACAGTAATAGAAATAGTACTTTTTCTTCCCAAGATTCATCTTGTGTCACAAATGCTCAGAGTATATGTGTTTTGGTTTTATTCATCTTGTTTTACAATTCAGTAAACATGCAATCACTCTGAATTCACCTAGTGCTCAGACTTCCTGTGTGTGTTTTTTGAGTTGAGGTTCTTCTTGGTAAATGTTTTGAGCATTTTGACATTATATGCCTTGGTTTCTATGATTGAGTAGCCACTTGTTTACTGCAGAAGTGTATGACTCCATGAGCCCAATGGGAGAAGCCTAATTTTGTTGTCCCAACCAGCTTAAATTTCATCTACTGTTTAAAGAGTTAGCCATCTTTTTTGCCCTTAATGCATATCAAAAATCTGTGAGAGAGCCCTCTCTGACTAAGGAGGCTAAACCTTAGTCTAAAGCTAGGTTTGAAACAGTTACACATGATCTTGGTAAGTAGCAGCCCTTAGTACCGGATTTTGTGATAACACAAACGATGACTCAAATTTGCATATATATTACTATTAGTAACTAATTTATAGTATCTTATAACGTGAGCAACATTTTGGTTATATTTTTTTGGTCATTAATTGGTTTTATCAAGTGATCATGTAGTAATATATTTTGTTGTGTATTTGGTTATTAATTGTGACAATTAATGACTAAATCAATGAATAAATTAATGACCAAATTATGACTAAATATACTACTAGACAATACGATTGAGACAACCAATTAATGATTGAGATAAATACGATTAAAATTTGGTTGCGTTATAAGATACTGTAAATTAGTCACCATTGGTCACCAACTGAAAAATGGTCATTTATATTCAAATTTTAGTAATTTTTTTAGTAACTAAATAGCCATTTTGTACTAGTGAGCTACCTACCAAACTAAAGCTTGGTATGTGGTTACCTCCATCAATCTCCTCATCAGCCTGGGACATTATGGAGGATAACAAAGGGCATGAAAACTAGGGAGTGCCAAGGTGTTCTAGTGAATGTAAGGTTCCCAAGTCATGGAAAAATGTAATGCTAGTTGTGAGGTCATGACTGCCAAGGTGTGTTAGGTAATGCTAGGGCATGCTAACATGTTCCCGATAGTATGAAGACATGTCAAACAAGCTAATATTTGCCAAGTGATAAGGCATGTCAAGATGTACAAGGGTTCCAAGTCCTTGCCTCCTCTTCTTCCATATGCTATCTACTTATGACATTTCCTTTGCAATATTTGGTGCATTTGCTAGTTATAGGTCATTTATAGGTTATAAATGTCTTTAGAGTTTCACTTCTAATTGAGTATTCAATTGAACATATTGATTCTCTTATACATAACTATTTTTCCCTCCACCCACTTTTCATAACTTCAATAACCATTAGGTAGGGACCTGCAGCTTTGATGCTTCTTTGCTTGTTTAGTAAAATATTGCCAAGACTTTAATTTATTGAAAGTTATAGAATTTACAATTTATGAAGTTTCAAGGTCTAATTTTTAAAAGTATAATTCTTTAAAGGGTGTTATCTCAATGGAAGAGCACATGTTTTACAAGCAAGAGGTTGGTGGTTCGATTCCATCGTGCCATGACATCCATATGGAATGGCGATGATCTATTTTTTGTGACGAAGGCTCTTTTGACCATCACCAATGAGTTTTGGTGACATTTTTTGACCCTCACCAAAAATATGAAATGTTGACAGTCAACGAACACCACCATATATATGTATCAATAACGACGACCCTGAAAGGTCCATAGCCATAAAACATTGTTGTTAATATGAAATGGTGATGGTCGTTGTCCGTCATTATAGTCCTTATTCGTGATGGACCTTGAATGTCACCACACCAACTATACTTTTAGCAATGCCGCTTTTGGTGACTGTCAATGAACGTCACCATATATATGCACCAATAGTGACGACCATTAAAGATCCATCACAATAAATCATTCTTGTTCATATGGAATGGTGACGGTCACTATCTGTCATTATAATCAATATTCATGACAGACCTTGAATGTCACTATAACACCTATACTTTTGGTGACACCACTTTTAGTGATGTTTAGCTTTTGGTGACCGAGGCTATGGTCCATCATCATTTCTCATAAGCAATAGTGATGGTCGCTATCTATCATTATAAATCATTATTGGTGATGAACTTTGAATGTCACTACAATACCTATACTTTTGGCGACACCACCTTTGGTGACGTTCAATTTTTGGTGACAGAGGTTATGGTCCATCACCATTTCTCATATGAAATGGTGACAGTCCCTATCCATCATTATAAATCATTATTGGTGACAGACTTTGTATGTCACTACAACACCTATACTTTTTTCGATGTCACCTTTGGTGACGTTCAGTTTTTGGTGACGAATGCTCTTTTGACCATCACCAATGAGCTTATGGTGACATTTTTTGCCTCTCACCAATGTCCTTTTTTCTTGCAGTGGAAGGTCACCTCATAGACCAAGAAATTTGTCTTCTTCCTAATTCAGTATAAAAGTGATTGTACACTGATGAACCCAACCATGAATTCCACTAAGGGCCTCTCCATGCTACAACAATAAGTGGAAAAGGTCATGGAAGAGTAAAAGGACATCTTATCCTCACCCATTAGGGTACATCTACACTGTTAGGTTTACAATTTAATTTATTTTACCCTCAACACACCTCTACCCAATGGGCCAGTATATTTCTATTCTGTTCTAAAAAATGAGGAAATCAAGCACCATATCGAAGAGTTGTTTCTAAAAGGGAACATTTGACCAAGCTCCTCACCTTATAGAACCCCAATTGTATTCATTTAAAAGAAATATGGGACCTGGTGACTTTTGATTGATTACAAGGCCCTTAACAAAATCATAGTTAGGAGTTGGCACCCAATTCCTTGAATTGACCAGCTTCTCCACAATGATCATAAGATTTTGTAGTTCATGCAAACAAGGAAATATGAAAAATAATTTCCATCAAAAGTGGTCCATATACTTGTATCAACTTTATCTCAACATCAAATATAAAACATGAAGCACCAATTCTATCACTAACTTCCTTAGACCTCTATTTGTAGCACTAACCATAGTTCTTTTCTCTTGTGAACATGAGGCATCTATGTGGACCCAACTCTATGAAAGAAATCTTAACTTCGCTAGTACTTACTAGATGCTAAGAACATGCATGCTTGTCACTAAATTTCATATTAAAGATGGACTTATATGCCATCTCGACCATCTTTGTGTTCCTTGAACAAGCATGTAAAGCTTATATTATAAGTCCACTACTATTAGATTATAGGCCACTTTGGCATAGAAAGATAGTGGTCATCCTACAAAAGTATTTCTATTGGCCAAAACTTTGACAAGATGTCAAAATGTATATTAGGTCCTACACTAACTGCACCATTTCTATTATAGCCACTGTTTCCACCTTATGTGAGGTAGAGGAACCCTAGATCAACCTACCAAATTTGTTGGTCTAAATTCATCCTTCTTCCTCATTGTTTGTTCTTTTTTATTATCCCATCAATCCCATAAGCTTACTATCCTTCCAGACATTGACTCATTCCAATGGGACAACCTAGAACTTAACCATTGGCATGTCTTTGGCATAGGAGCGATGAAGGTCAAACTTATAGAGTAGGTCATTCACAAGGAGATCATCTTGACCCACTTGATATTGAGTTGTATAAGGGACAATTATCGGAGACATTTCCTAAATTTGTATGGTCCTAGGTGTCGAGATACATTCTCTTGAGTCCAAGAGAAGCATATATAATGAGACCCTCTCAAGGGGAGAGGGGACATAGAGAGAATAACTTAGTGAAACTTGTGTATTTTTTCCAAAACTTGCCTTGCATGTGAGTTGAACCAAATAATCTTGTATATCAATGGAAAAGGAGTGCCAATTATTAGAAAATATCCTATTGATGCATCAAGGTAACATGTATCTTTGTATCATTTTGATTAATAAAAAGCAATAATTTTCATGCTCTTACATGTATGAATGTGATCTAATTATGTTTGGTGCATGCCAACTTTCCTTTCATGGAGGAAAAAATCATCCTACTTAGTGGTGTATGTATGGGGGATTCACTCAATGAAACTCTGACATATCACGTGCATTTGTGACATACTAAAATGCCCCTAAATTGACTACATATTGGAAAATATCTATAAAAATAACATTATTTAACCCCCTACCAATATGAACCCAATACAACTTCCCAATTTAAAAAGCCCCTACTTTCATTAGATATTTTAGCTATCCATTTTTTCATTAGCATTTTTTATACCCCTTTATGTTTTCCATTAACTCTGAGCTCCATTTTTTATAGCTACCGATATAAAAACCCTTTAACCCTTAATATATGCTCAATATATTATGTCATTTTTTCCTCAATATATATCTAACAATATGAACCCATGTGTTCGCTTGAGGGGGCCTGACCCAGGTTCAGAGTTAATTAGCCAAGAAAATCCCTACACTACTAGCCCTTTGGGCATCATCCCGCGGAGCGTGGACTAAAGTCTCACCCGAAGCAGTATGGGGGGATGCTAGAACCAGATTTCTACACCCTTGAGATGTCTAAGGGGTTGATTTAGTCCAACTGTGAATATTTTCACGCAGGTCACTTCGCACACTACCCTAACCTGAGAGGCCTTCACAATCTATTATAATCACCTTCGCGCAACCCTCACTAGGGGCTGAAGTGCTTTCGCGCTGTTATGGCAGTGATCTGCACTATTTCCCTAAGTTACAGCGTAGATCTTACTTATATTCTTATAATTGTTAGTTAAATTCACGTAAACAGATACTTTATCTTATATTCACTAAATCAACACAATCATATAAGTTTGTACACCATATAAACAGTGAAATTGCAATTTATGCCTAATACATTCAATGCACAAACCAGGAAAAAGATACACAAAAATGATATGAAACTTATCTTTATTACTTCTCCAATGGTTACAGATTTGACTCGTCTTGCGCACTCAGCTACAGCGGTCCCCGCACTCAACTACGCACTAATAGGCCTCTACGCACTCAGGTGCAGAGCCTTCTCCTACTCTATGACCCAAGACTCGACTCTACACTTAGATAAGACTCAACTCTCCATCTATTACTTTTTTTCTTTATCTTCCTTCTTTTCAACTTAGAGCCTCGCTCTACTCATAGAATCCCATGGTCCGTGGACCATGGGTAGATCTTTAAAGCCGACATTACATTACAAAAATGAGGGTGAACAACCCTATGACTTATTTACAAGTTTGTGCTTCACGTCCACAAAACGCGGAGTCTTTACATTGGATTTAGTCAAAATCTGGGCTTTAAGCCTCAAAACTTCCCTTGGGGGATCCTGTGCCCAACAGGCCCCTAACACAAACATCGTGACTTGCCCTCGAGTCACTCTGTTGGTGTGCAGATCTTCGCACGCAGACCTCCAACTATGCTTGTAGCCCTGCAATATCGGCAACGCACTGACCGGCTGCCTGATATACCTCCTGGACATGTTGTTTAGAGACCACGCCACCTGAATTGCTTCCCTACATCTACTCTTGCATTCCCTACATTTGCACGAGCTTGGCTTCGATCGAGGCTGTAATGCCGAATGCCTCATCAATCCAAGGTTGTATGCACGCCTTCAAAATCGCTTCCTTATGTTGCGTCACATCTACTTGCCCCTAGAGCACTTTTTCCTATTGCATCCGCACAAGCTTCTATGTAAGGGCCACCGTCTACGTAGTCCCTTTTATATCATCATATCTTTGTTGTAGCTCACGTGCCTCTGTTTCTAAGCATTGTATGTTCAGGTCCTCCTGGAGAGTGGTGAGGACCTCGAACAACTCTTCCAAAAGTTTGGTGCAGTCCTTCACTGCACTACTGATGTCCTTTGTTCCCGTTGTGATGGCGCTGGCATGTTGTTCCCTCACCTCTGGTGGAGTTAAAGGTTGTGCCTTCAACTACAGCTCAGCTATCTGAAGGTTCAGCTCCAGCTGAACCTTAGCCATTTCTTCCTTCGCCTTGTGCACCCCTGCTGCTAGCCTCCGGATGCACACTTCTACTGGTGCTTCTGCTGGGTTGGCCAACTCAGGGACCATCTGGCAGGCTTCTTCAACCACCTACACAATCTGTCGGTTTTGCGCCACTACCTCATCACGCTGCAGGCTCAGTTGTTCCATGTTAATTCGTCCCAGCAATGGAACCATTTGTTGGCTTGAGGGGGCCCGAGCTAGGTTCGGAGTTAATTAGACAAACAAATCCGTACACTACTGGCCCTTTCGGCATCAGCCCATGGAGCGCGGATTGAAGTCTCACTCGAAGCAATATGGGGGGATGCTGGAACCAGGTTTCCGCACCCTTGAGATGTATGAGGGCTTGATTTAGTCCAACTGTGAATACCTTCACGCAGGTCACTTCATTCATTGCCCTAACCTGTGAGGCCTTCACGATCTGTTATAATCGCCTTTGCGCAGTCCTCTCTAGGGGCTGAGGTGCTTTCGCGCTGCTATGGCAACGATCTGTGCTATTTCCCTAAGTTACATCGCAAATCTTACTTATCTTCTTATAACTCTTAGTTAACTTTGCATAAACAGATACTTTATCTTATATTCATTTAATCAACCCAATCATATAAGTTCGCGCACCATATAAACAGTGAAATTTCAATTTATACCCAATACATTCAATGTACAAAACAGGAAAAAGATACACAGAAATGATATGAAACTTCTCTTTATTACTTATCCAATGGTTACAGATTTGACTCATCTTGAACACTTAGTTGCAGGGGTTCACGCACTCAGATGCAGACTACTAGGCCTCTGCGCACTCAGCTGCAGAGCGTTCTCCTACTCTACGATCCAAGTCTTGGCTCTACACTTAGATAAGACTCAATTGTCTATCTATTACTTTTTTTCTCTATCTTCCTTCTTTACAACTTAGAGCCTCACTCTATTTATACAATCCCATGGTCCGCATGGGAAGATCTCTAAAGCCGACATTACATTACAAAGATGAGGGCGGAAAACCCTATGACTCATTTACAAGTTCGCGCTTTGCGCCCACAAAACGCAGAGTCTTTACATCAGATTTAGTCAAAATGTAGGCTTTAAGCCCCAAAACTTCCCTTGGGGAATCCCACGCCCAACACCATGTGATATGGTATTTGTCCCCAAATGAAGCCCTCATGGGTGAATGTGTGTAGGGGATCATATTAGGATGCTTTGAGTGCGATTTTTAGACTAAACCAGGGTCTCTAATGCTTCTATAGGGTCTAAAACTACTTTAGTCCACATGGAATACATGTTTATTCGTCTTTTCTTCTTTGATGAGATAAATATTTTATTATTGCACTACATCTTAAGAGTTGATTTATATCCATCACACATTGTTTGATGGATCTTGAGGTGAGATAAATGGAGAAATAACTCCTCAGCCTCTGAGTTAAATTAAAGCTAACAGAATTGGAAACTTCACTACGGAGTCTTTCCTTATTGTTCTAAATTCTTCTTCATTGGTATTGTTTTTTGCTTTTCACCCATTGTTGAGTCTTTCTCTATTGATTTCAACCTTATCTAGTCCTGTTACAAGCTTAATTTACCTGACTTTGGTTATATATGAGTAAAATTATCTTTTAAATCTTAGTATTTAGGGAAATTCACTCCATATAAATGGTTTACTTAGCAATTTCTACTATTGGGTACTCCTTGTGAGTGGTCCTTGTAGTGACTGGGTATCTAGTCTGTGTGCTTCTTGGAAGTGATGGCTCCTCTTTAGTGAAATTTTTTGTATGGTTTACTACAAGTTCTACTAAGAATCTCTTAGATATGCCATCCTCGTCTTATCTCCTGATCAGATCTACTTCATATATAGTTTATTTTTCATTTTATTTGTGAGATCTCTTATTTTATTTGGAGATTTGTTTATTGTTTCAAGATTATATTTTTGTATTGATTTATTGCAACAATGATTGATTTTTCTTTTGATTGTGTGACATTGTGAACTTGACTTGGTTGGTATGATGAGTATTTCTAATTTTAATTCTTTCTTGAGTTCTGAAGAAATGAAATTTGTATAATCTCTCAAATCTTGTTTCCTTTGTATAGGGTTTAGATTGTTTTCTGGTGTAGGTCATTGTAGGTTTCTATTTGTTGGCTTCCTGTATTGAAATGAAAATTGAAACTTTCTTTGAGTGTAAGTTTGTTATTTTTCCAAGTTTGATGAGCAATAGTTCATGTTTTTCATTTAAAAAGCCTTAATTTTGAGCTTTTGAGTGCTTGTTGGTGCTTTTTCTTTAGAATAATTTAAGAGTACTTATTTTTGTGTTATAAGTTGTTTAGTGGGCCAATTAGTCATCTAAATTTGGAGAGTATTAAAAAATCATTGAGATTGATTGTGAGTTCCTTCTTTATCACTTGGAAAAAGAAAGAAGTTATTTACCCTTCTTTAGCTAGCTTTCATGAAATTTGAAACAAAATTTCATTTGGAATCTAGCTGCATTTTGGAATGGTATTGAGTCTCTTTCCACAATGTATCAATCACACTCCATACCTATAACTAATAAAAAAACCTAAGATAAATCATTAATAGAATAAATTATAAATTTTCGGTTATAGAAAAATAATATTATCTTAGGTGAAGGTTTTAAACCTATACAAAAAATAGTTGCAAATGAATTCTTAAAAATAGAAAAGATGCAATAGAGAGAAAAAAGAATATACACACATTTTTCTCTCCTAGAATCCAAAACCATAAAAACTATATTTCTTTTTCATTATTTCTTTCAATGTTAAATTTCATTATATAGATTCCAAAGAATTCATAAACCCCCAATCCATTAACCCTGGATTAGAAGATAACTATATTTCCTTTGATCATATCTACAAAACCATGGGAAAATCCATAATGCTTAAAACCATGAACAAAACCATGGGAAAAGCGACCCAAAAAATTTATTTGATGCAATTTCCCCAAACCCCACATAAAGGGGGGATAACTGCCCCCTACATAACCCCCCAACTAAGAAAGGCTACCCCCCCCCCCCCACCCTCAAACCCCCCTTTCTTCATGGTGCATATAAGTTGTGCAAAGAATATAACACACACCCAACATTGTCCCACTTTTTGTTTTCTTTATACATTTGGGCCAAAGGACTACAAAACTAGAAGTTTAGGGAAATAATGCCCATTGTTTCTATACACCAAGAGAATTTTTTACTACTCATAGATTTTTTTAATGCATTTTCAACATTCTTCAATGTGTGCAGCTTTCTAGCAACACCTTTTTGTCTTCAACCATATCCCTCACAAGTGATGTTTAACATCTATATGCTTTGTCTTTGAATGATAATCATGGTTCTTTGCTAAGAAAATTGCACGTTAGCTATCACAATCTATCCTTATAGCTCATTGTACCAACCTTGTACCAACACAAAATTTCTATAATCAAACCTCTTAAGTTTCTTGCATGAGTAGCTTCCATGTATTCAATTTTTATATTTGAAAGTGCCACTACATACTGTCTCATGCTCATCTGGCTAATTTATCGTCCAAATAGGTTAAAAACATACCCACCTATAGATATTCTCTAATCCAAATCTCTAGCCCAATCTGCATAGAAAGATCCACTCATTTCTAACACTTTTTCAATCCTTGTCTTCCTTGGTAGTACAAACCAATCAAAAACATTTCATCCACATAAGACCAAATAAATAACATGATCTCCAACTAATTTAAAATATAGACAATGATCTTCTTTTCTCCTTGTGCAGTCAGGTCCTTGTATATATGTATCAAATCTTTGATACCAGATCCTTAGTGATTTTCTTAACCCATACAAATATTTTTTAAACCTAAATACCAGTTCTTTCCTAGCCTTCATTACAAAGCCATATGGTTGCTTCATGTAGATCTGTTATTCCATATCCCAATGAAGGAATGTTGTCTTCACATCCATCTATTCTACCTTAAAATCAAAAGTAGTAGCAACATATAAAAGTAATCTAAAAATTCTAACTTGGTAAGAAAAGAAAAATATCACCAAAATAAATTCCCAACACCTAGGAATAACACTTTGCTACAAACCAAGCTTTGTATTTGTCCACTTTTCCTTTTGCATTTATCTTCTTCTTAAACACCCATTTTCTTCCAATGGGATTTCTTCTAGCGAACCACTGTACCATATCCCAAGCCTCATTCTTGTCCAAGGTTGCCATTTCTTCAACCATGACCTTTTCCTAGAGTTTTCCATCCTTTGAATCCACTGCATCCTTGACAGTTGTGGGATCATCATCAATAATAAATAAAACAAAATTTGAATGGAAAATTTATGGATTATACTTGTCTGTATGCCTTTGTTCACAAAATAATCTCCTCAAAATTAGGGTGTGTGGTTCTTCTTTTTCTAATTCATATTCTTCTCTAGAGTATGATTCTTCATCCTTCAATTCAAATTATTTCTTCTCTATTTCCTTTTCCCTTGGTGGGACTTCCTATTTCATGAAATCCTTCACTTATATAAATACCACATCTCAACTATACTCAACCTTCCTTGTTTATGGGTTCCAAAGATTGTAAAACTTTAAACCATATTTATACCCAATAAAGATGCACCTTTTAGATTTACTATATAAGTTGGCTATGTTCTCCTTTAGAACATGTACATATACATCACTGCTAAATACCTTGATATGTGTGAGAGAGTGTTTCCTAAAATTACACACCACATGTGGAGTTTTATCCTCCAAAGCTAATGAAGGTGATTTATTAAATAGGTAACATGCAATATCCACTTTCTCTACCCAAAATTATTGTCCTAATCCAACATCACTGAGCATGTGCCTTTCCTTTTACATCAACACCTTGTTCATCCTTTCAATGACTCCATTTTGATGAGGTCTTTATAGAGTAGTCTTTTGTCATGCTATACCATAATTCCTATAGAACTTTTGAATTCCTTCTTGTAGAACTATCCACCATTATCTGTCCTCAACACCTTAATATTCTTCTATGTTTGATTTTCCACCTGTTGACGGTGTTGGATTCACCAACATTCAGGGGATCTCCTCGATATGAAGTCCCAACTAGACATCACACCATTTGGAGTAGGATTCCTAGCAGTGGGTGGTAATGTTATGCCTTGATTGCGAAAACATGCATAGTGAAGTACAGTAATTTTCAAAGAGTGCAAGTATGTGACCCTGCAGAAATGTCAAGTGTGATGCATGAAGGTTCCAACACATGAAGGGAAAAGGAAGTGCGCCCCTTGGAAGCATGTAATAGTACGTGGATTGAAAGGAACACATGAGCATAATGAAATCACAAGCTAAGATGTGGAATAGTCCACAAGTTAAAGTGATGAATTAATACAACAACACAAATTCAACAAGATTCATACAAATGAAATTGAAATAGTTCATAAGCATAAGTGTAAGTTAAATAAAATACATTCAAAATACAACAAGAATATTCCTACTATATTCACAACATATTCATGAAAGTGTGTTGACTCTGGTTTTATTATAAGTGAAATTTCCATTCATACATACACCACTGATGATCACTAGCCTCAATAGTGGAACATTAAAGTCAAGAACATCTACTCCTGCAAAGATGTATACTTGTTCTATGCTATGGAGAAGCCAAGGATCTTCACAATACTCCCAAGCTCCTTCTAAGCCTAATACTAGCTAAAAGCTTGCCTCCCAAAATACCCTTACATGAGTTATGGGGTTCTATTTGTAACAAGATGGGGTGAATATTCAACTCCCCTATGTGACCTTTGGACTACCCTCATGACTCTTTAACTTCTTTACAAAATGACTCATTACATTACATCATGAATATTCATATTCCAATATTGACACTTGGAATTTCACTTACAACATAATTACAAATAATATTACAATTTATAGTCATACCCATATAAGAAAAAATAGGTTAGAGAAACTTGATAGCCTAACAAGACAAAATACTATGATACATGAGTCTGGGGAAACTCTAGCTCAGGAAATTCCACTTGATGCTTCTTGGTCACATATTGGTTCCAAGTTCGGTACTATGTGATGACATCCCCAAATTGTGTGATAGCGTCTAGATGGAAGCAAAATCTACCCTCCATAGCATCGAGGTACATTGACTTGGAGCTAGTTTTAACATCCATCTCAAGCAAGAGCAACATTGTTATAATCTGGATGGAACCACTGATGTAATTTCGTAAGTTCAGTATGCTCATCTCCAAATCCTCCTTGGTTTAAATCTGTCTCAACTGCTTCAAGTACTCTTCAATCATCTGCCTCACCTGGTGTCTACATTTGGCTTCAGTTAGTGAGCCAACTGATGGGATATTATTTGTTTTCACCATGGAATCAAACTGTTGTTTAACTGTACGTATGAGGCCTGAATACTTCCAATGAACGAGGCGAGATGCTTGTTTTTTTGAATCAATATTCAAACTCTTTCTTTCTCCACCTCTGCTTGTGGCCTCATTTTATTTGGTAAGTTAAGCAATGCCCCTTTGTATCACATTTTCCATTCCTGAATGGTGACAATGGCAACTTGTACATTCTTTTCAAAAATGTCTCTTCTTTGGTTCTACAAAACATGGAAATGAACAAATGCCTCATGTATGGTTATGGGCTCCTCATCAAGGTCCTGCATGGTCTCTGCAAATGTCTATACTTAACCAAGTATAATTTCTCTCATTTCCTCCAAGTAGACCTGTGAGGAGACTACGTTCTATGTTGTTGCGTGGAGCTGTTCTATCTCTAGTCAGGCAACCTGTAAGTTTTGTGCTAATTGCTTATTCTTGGTTGTAAAATACTGAGTGTTTGATCATGTTGCACTTGTAAAGGCCACATTAGCACAAAAAATGGAATTTAGATTCTTGTTGGTGTCCTCCACTTTCACCCTCTCTCCAGTGAATGCAGGTGATGCATGATCATCCAAAAAATGCTTTCTCCGTGCTTGTAAAACTATGTTCCGAAATTCATCATAAGACAGATTGTACAAGTCCATTACCATATCATCATCAAGAGGAACAACGTCCCCTTCTTCTCTTAGAGCTAACTTTGCTGCTGGAGGTGATGGAGACTGAATGGTTACTTGTGGTGCACTCAAGATCAGTCAACATCCTCATTCTATGGCTCTAATTCCAACTCCATATTTACAACTCCCATCAAGTCTTCAATCTACTAAGAAAGCTTTCGATCCAGCATCTGTTCACCCTTGTCCTCTACTTTTGGTTGGTCTTTTCCTTGCTCTTTAACCTATATTGGCACTATTTCTTCTGCTATGGTGAATTTCCTTTCTTCTTCTTCCTCCTTCTACTCCTCTTCTTGTTATTTCCTCCTCAAATCTCGTTCTTACTTCAGTTCTTATTCTGCTTGCTTCAATCTTAGTTCTGCTTCCTACACGCTATGCTTTTCTCTCTTCCTCCACTTTTCTCTCTATATCCTATGATTCCTCAGTTGTCCTCTAGATTTTCCTCAAGGCTCTTTGCTGAAAGATCTTCATTAATTTGTTGCCATGTTAGTGTTGACCCTTTTTCTATAAAGAGTTGAGTGTCTACATACATTGGCAAGTCTACTAATGTTCACTCAACATCTTCCCCATTGCTTCTCGCATTAGTTTATTTTGAAGCATCTCTCTTTGGTTCCATGGTAATAATGAATGTTAAAGAGAAGTGCTTCACAAGTGTGGTACCTCTGGGAAGAAAAGGACACTCATGGAAATAAAACATTGGCTTCAACAAATCTACCTTCAAAGCAGGATCAGGCAACAATATGGGCAACTGGAGAGAAGGATTGCAAAATTTTTATCAACAAGGGAGACTGGCTAACTATGGTAATTGTGGAATGTGCAGTCCTAGAAGCCAAGGGTGAAGCTTGAGGCATTGTGCAGTCCTAGCCTGGGTAGAGACTAGGAGAGACTACGCATTGCGCAGTCTCAGTGGCCAAGGTGATAGGGTGACCCTTAGAACTATCTAGTGTGGAGTTGCGGCCAGCCTGTATTATGCACTATGTAGTTTCAGAGGGCAATATTGTGGCTTGAGCCTTATGAAAGTGCAGTGCCCAGCTGGGCGAGGAAAGATCTGGCCAAAGCATGTGTAACTGTCCAATGGAAGTGTTAAAAAATGAGAAAAAATGAATGATGATGTGATCTTGAGTGCAAAACTTACTAAGTATGAGCGAATCAATGTATATCAAGCATAGAAACTGATAAAACAGAAGGAAAATCAAGTATCTGAGGAGAGTCGCCACATTGGTGACCATCAGTGCAAAAATAGGAAAACCAATGCAAAAATTATGAAAGGAAAATAAAAACTTATAACAACACTTGTACAAGTTAAAATAAGTTGAAACACCAACAACCACAAAGAGAAATAAGTAAAACAACGCTCACACAAGTGAAATGACAAAAAGTGATAGAAAAAGCGGCAAAAGACGACGAAAGTGAAACTTGCCTGGAAAAGTGACGACAATCATACTGAATTTTACTTGATCTCATCGGGAATGTTAGAGATCCAAGATCATATGTGAAAATGAGCTCTAGAGGCGTCGATTAACTAGATTTGAGGAAATGAGGGTTTATGATGAGCATTACTAAAATCAAGGAAAAGCGATACTTAGCAAAAACTTTTGAAAATAGAAATGTGGCACCTTTAGGACACTAATAATAGATCCCTATTTCCCAGGGATGATTTTTTCCCTTTAGTTTTCTTGATTTTCTGGGGAAACTTTCCATGCACGCTATTGGGAAATATTGCACAATTATAGGGAACTAGGAAACTTTTTGGCTTAATGCATTGCACATTTTCTAAGCTTAGTGAGGGATTGCATAATTTCAGGGCTCAGTGCCAGGTTTCATTCCATGACTATTCAGTTTCTGAGGTCAATGATAAATGCTAGTCTGAACTACACAATTCCAATCATCAAGGTTGACCACCTTCAAGGATTGCGCAGTTTTTGGAAGCAAGCCCAAAAGTGGTGTGTGATCAAGTTAGGAGGTTATCTTGTGACTTAGAAAGATCAACTAAGTGTGGAAACAAGAAAAACAAGTAAAAATGAAAAAGATAAGTTTGAATTGAAGCATTAATACCTGAATTAGTGTAATATAGGCTCCTATGGATAGGAAGGAAGGATCCAAAATCGAAGCATATGAAAAGTTTTGAAGGGTGGTTTTAGCCACTACAACACTAACGACAGTTTGATAAAACTCCATCTGTCTGTATGGATCTTATCTTATCAAAAACAAGTCTAACTCTTCTAGAAGTATTGTTCAATTCATTGATTTTCATGACTTCTTCACTTAGGTTGAGTTAATGATATAGTCCCTTCCATGCTCTTCATCGACAGCACACATACCGATCCAAGTCAGGATGAGTTGTTTCGATTGGGGATGAGCAGTATATAAATGCACAAGTAAAAGAAAATATGAGAGTCTAATTTTTCATCTCTGGTGTTGCTACACTGCTAGCAGGCTTGGACAGTACCCTGATGGAGTCACTTTAGGAACACAAGCATTTCTCTGCTACCAGTGAGCCTAGACAGTACCTCGACAGAGTTATTTTCTTCACCTCTCTACGAAGGAAGCCTTTCTCTTCTTTCAACCTTTATTTCATTTTTTTCATTTTATTCATTCAAAGAACGGTGCATAGGCACTTATTTATTTCATGGGAGCAGAAGAGGGATCCTGACTTATTGAGAACATAAGAGGTTGTCCCTTTAGAGAAGAATATTTATATACACCCCTTACATAATTGTTAAGGTTTTCCCCCCCTCCTTACACTACCCGACTTAGTTGACAAGGATTAATTGAAAAATAGAAGATCGATTAGAGTAGACAATACTAGTTAAAAGTGCAAGCATCATGATTTCATTGTGACTTTCCCCAAAAGGAACATGTTATCCATCAGAGTATTATTGACTAAAAGAAATGAAAGATTCACATAGAGCGAGGGAATAAACAGATAATGAAGCATTGATAGTGTTACAACTTCCTCTTGGATTTCACCAAGCTTATATGAGAAGCCAAACATGGTCTCCTATGGAATCTATCCTATGACTGAAAGAAAACAAACAAATAGAAAGAAGCAGAGCGAAAGCACTTCAAGGTAAAGCAAATCAAAGGAAAAAGAAAAGACAAGAAAATATACTCCTACTCCTAACTTAAACATAGCATAGGCTAAACTCACGTGAAGTGATACTTCCAATGCAGCCATCGTTGCATTGGCTGGCCTAAGTGGGCTAGGGAATGCATGTCAAGAAAGATATAGGAGAAAAATAGTAAACAAGAAAGATAAGACAATATAAACCAAATTGTTTGAAGTTTTAATGAACACGCAAAAAAATATAAATGAAAAGAGCATGAAAGACATTTTGTGGATGCACCATGGTGTTTAGACACACTGCGAGTCAAAGTCATGGAGGCACAAGCTTTCGAACTACGAAGATGGTTGAACATAAAGAAAGAAGAAAATTTTCATTTTGCCACACTGCTTGCCATTTATGACTCCTCCAATTACTAAGCGATAGGATCGTGTAACACAGATGGAGGATATGAAAATTCTAAGACAAATTGATTTTAAATAGGTGTGATAGAGTGATGAGGAGCCTCAAAAGATTAAATACTTTTCTGATCAAAAGTTGAACTGACCTCAATACTATGAGAACCTGAAATAACCATCATCTTAGGCTAAAGTTCCTTGGCAGCTTGGGGAAGTTCCAAATCGTTAGAAGGTAGATCATCACAAATCAATGTTTGGGAAAGATTAGCAGTGGAAAAATAAGAATCATGACCAAATGAATCGATGAAGTGGTCGCGACAACCATGATTAAAAAGTTCAAGATCACAAATGGAGGCATCCTCATGATCTGATGAATAAGAGATTGGGAAGATCAAGAGTAGAATATTCATCCTCTCCACATCTAGATGACAAACTGACATCCCACATGCTCTATGAATGACCTGAAGTAGTAACATCATGAGAAACTAAAGTTTCACAAGGTTCAACAGGGATGACATAATTGTGGAAAATGTCAGGATGATGAAGGAGCAATACATAAGGAAGAAAATCATCCTTCATCATAGATTCATGTTCAGCTATGTGCTCCCAAATATAATCATCTTGAATGATATCACAAGTGGGATGATCAACACCAACTACATCCAACACTTTATCCTTATGAACATTACAATAGAGATTCAAAACAGGTGAATACAAAAACTCATAATCTAGAGGATCATACGGATGAAGGGATGGAGGACGAGGAGATAATAGTTCATCGAAACCATCAGATTCATAGTCCAAACCTAGGCAAAAATTCTAAGTATGTGCGGTGGGAGAAGATGGTGGTAGATATAAAAATTAATTATTAGTCTCTCCCACCTCAAACTGTGGAACTAGAGATGTTTGATGAGAAGGGGATGAAGGGTCGCTTCGAACAATGATCTTTCCCATCATAGATTTAGAAGCTCTAACAACTAGGTATGTTGGGAGTAGTTTGAAGGATTCAAGAACATGCAGATTTTTTGAAATGTAAAGAAGATATCACAATATACCTGACAAGAAAGGCCAATCAACTTCATCTTTACGAAATTCAAAATAAAAATGCATGAAATAATTGTGAAAACGATGCAGTGAGTCAACAGGTGTTTTTTGCAATTCCGAAATTTTCTTGCACATATGTTTACGATCGTACATATCAAAAGCGTGAAACAACTCTGTGACAAGATGCTCGAATGAGTGTATGAAGGCATTGCGCAATGTGCAACACCATTGCATTACCCACCCTTCGAACGTGAGAATGAGAAACCTCCAACCAACACCCTCACAATGGATGTTGTGCTCTGTGCAGAATTCAAGAAAACAAGTAGTAGGATCAAATAAGGTTATTTCACCCTCACCATTGATTCTTAGAGTTGAAAAGTCATCTATGATTCTCTTCGGCACTTGTAGACTTTTGTTTATGGAAAAAAATTCCCAGGTTATGACAATGGAACAAGTCATTAGATGAGTGCGAAAATTCAAAATAGATGTCAAGGGCTTAGCTTGTCATCTGGCCCTCCTTCTAGCACCAAAAATGTTGACTGTGGTGGACCTTCCAACATTCAGGGGATCTCCCCGATATGAAGTCTCAACTAGAACTCACACGTTTGGAGTAGGAGTCCCAATAATGGGTGGTAATGTTATGCCTTCACTACGAAAACACATAGAGTGAAGTACGATAACTTTGGGTGAGAGAAAGTGTGTGACCCTGCAGAAAAGTGAAATGTGATGCATGGAGGTTCCAACACACGAAAGGAAAAGGAAGTGCACCCCTTGGAAGCCTATAATAGTACAAAAATTCAAAGGAACACATGAAAGTAATGACATCACAAGCTGAGATGTAGAATAGTCCACAGGTTAAGGTGATGAATTAATACAATAACATGCATTCAACAAGATTTATACAAATTCAAATGAGGTAGTTCATAAGCATAAGCGTAAGTTAAATAACATACATTGAGAATACAAAACGAATAGTCCTACTATATTCACAACATATGCATGAAAGCGTGTCGACTCTGATATTATTATAAGTGAAAGTTTCATTCATACATACACCATTAACAACCACTAACCTCAATATTGGAACATTAAAGGCAAGAACACCTACTCCTCCAATGAAGTATACTCGCTCTACGCTACTACTGATGTTGTTGGAAATCCACCAACCAAGGGGATCTCCCAGCTTTCAAGTCCCAATCAGACCACATATCATTTGGTGTAGGAGTCTCATCCGGTATAAAGGCTCGTTTGCCAAATCCTTAAATGTTTTCCTTGGCTCTAGTTGTTAGCACAAGAGAGTGATGCAATGGTGTCTTCGAAAAGCAAGGGAGGTGTGCCTGGTGAGTGTACAATTGCAACCGTGTCAAGATTCTTCTACTTCAAAGGTGAGATAAAAGTGAGCCTCCAAGTAAGAGGTAATATTACCACCAAGGAAGATACACACTTGAAACATAAGGCTCCGTCTAACATCCAACGGAATAGTCCACAATGGGTGTGACAGTCATTAAAACCATCAAACAAGGAAAGATTTGTCTAGTATCACAAAGAACTGTCCACAAGGATGGGACAACAATAACAACCATTACAACACATTCTCAATAACATAATCACTAAAATAACCAAATTAGTTCAACTCACTTGGTACATGTGCAAGAAAACATGAAATAAAATCACCCACATAATGGTCTTACAAACATTCATAGTCCATGCATGAAGACGTGCTAGCCTTAAAAGGCTTATATTATTAAGAGAAAGTTCGAAGACACATGTTTACAATGTATATCACTAGCCCTAGTAGTGGGACATTGGAGACACCCCTTTCTCCTCAAAGAGCTTGTTGATCTCTCTAATTCCTTGCAGGAGGCCAAGGTGAAAAGTCCTCTATTCAACAATGAGGGGATATATATAAACAAGGGGTGATGCTTCCCCCTTGTGACTCTTTGACTACCCTCATGATTTTTCAACTTCCTATGAAGTTTTCAACTTACATGACTCTTCATATTCATGGGTTTCCTTCGAACTTCCACTTTACAATACATTTGGATACAATACACATGGTCCACAATAGTGATGTGGCATATGACTACTCATGACATGACATGACATTTCTTGATGATGTGGCAATGTTAGGTCACTGCTACTATTGAGTGCTAGATGTCCTCTTGTATATTCTTTCTCTTCTACTCTACATAGCTTGGTAATGCGAAGTCTTCAATGATCTTAAGTCTTGGATGGTAGTTGCAAACTTTTGTCCCTTTTCTTCTGATTGATAGATCCACTTGTGAGTTCAACTGCAAGATATTTTTTAGGCATTCTTCCCTCCTCCTTTTCCTTCTTCACCATCTCGCCATGAATTGATAGTGTACTTGTTCCTGCAATTCACTAATGACGGGACGAAATCAATTCGAAAACACCCTTGTCTAAGATGATGCATTATTATACATGAATTGAGCCTAGGACAAAGTCACAATATGGGAGAAAGGGCTCAGTGAATGCGCATTGTGAAATATTAGTAGACAGGGAGAGACCTTGATCACTGAGACTATGTAGTGTGCAGCTCATCCCCGACTAAGGGAAATTTTTTCGCAGTGCCCACTGAGGGAAAATTTTGCACAGTGCCCAAAGAAGGAATTATTTTTGCAGTTCAAGAAAGTAGTGGAGGCTATGGGATGGGGCCTTGGGGGGACAAACTACGTAGTTTAAGGAAGCAAGGGGGACTAGACAATAGAGAGGCCTAAAGGGAAAATCTGCGTAGTTTCTGAAGGAAGTGAACTCCGGCTAAGGGAAGGGCACATGAGGAAGTATATGGATAGTTTTGGAGGCGAAGTGAAGTAGGGCTCTTTGTGCATTGCATAGTTCCAATAGGAAAGGGAAAATATTGAGGGTGGAAGGTGCGAAGTGCGTAGTTCAAGGTAGATTGAGAGGTACAACTACATAATTTCAGAGGTCAAGGGACACTGCTAAAGTCTGGAATTGGGTAGAACAACAACCTTAGAGGACAGTGAATGTGTACTACACAGTTATAGGCAATAAGGTCGCATCCAAGAGGGTTGAGATTGTGTAGTGCACAGCTCAGTTAGGGCCCGACGAAGCTAAGTTTCTTATTGAGGAAGATTTTCTAAATATGGCTAAGTGTGGGAAGGGATATGGACTCGTGATGAACTTGAATTATGATCAAACATTTAGTATACTTGGATTACAAAATAACATAGATGATTAGAACAAAAAACCAAAGCATTCTCCTCTGTGTGACTATCGCATCACAAGATGTGACAAGTGTGAAAGTTAAGATAGACTTTGGGACGACCGTGACGACACCTGTGCAACAATGCTCAAGTATTTATGTATGGATGTAATAGATGTTTACATGGTTAGGAAGACTCATATACATAAAGACTATCCTTGGAAACCACCTGAAAAAGGCTTTAAAACATTATACAAAAGAAAAACATGCCAAAAGAGGACATTTAATCCAACGAGAAAAAGGGGCCAAAGAACTTCAAGAAAGCTCATGGAATGAGCTTGAGTGTTTGCAACAATGAATGATAATACCAAGGAAGGCTATGAAATCTGAGTGCAAGCCAAAATTTTGGAGGGTGTTGCAGCAACTACAAGACTTGGTGACACACTGGTTGAACTACTCAAGGAGTATTGATTCATCGTGCTGGTCACTTTGTTCTTCCCACTTACCCCATGGGAATAAATGGTCCCCTCTATACCTTCTCAATTGAGCACACCATAAGATTCAATGTAATTACAATGTTTCAAGTTGCAAAGGGTAGTTTAGCTTGCGAGCTTAATATTTTCAGAGTATATTTTTTCATCTCTAGTGTTTCTTTGCTGCTAAAAGGCTTGGACAATATCCCGACGGAGTCACGCAGGAACACAAGCATATCTTCACTACCAACAATCCTGGACAGTGCCCCAACAAATTTTCTTGCTTCACCTCTCAACACATGAAGCCATTTTCTTCTTTAGCCTTTATTTATTTATTTAAAGAGATTTGTGCATCGACACTTATTTATTTTGCGGCGGAAGAGGGATCCCAACTTATTAAGAGAAGAAGAGGTTGTTCCTTTAGAGAAGCATATACAAACATATAATTTAGGTTTTCTCGTTTACATTTTTCCATTTCTCTAGATGCGGGTTCATGGTTTGACCAAAACTCTTCTTACAGATGGATTGTATTTTTGGTCGGAACTTCATCAGCCAAAATATGTAGACAACAAAATGAAGGAAGATAGAAGGCTAGAAAAATGTTGAAGTGTCACAAGACTCTTTATAGTTCAGCCACACACATACTAAGAAGCCAAAACAAGTTCAGGAAAAACACATATTCGCATGTTAAACGGAAAGGAGAAACTCAATAAGAAGGAAAACACACAACAAAGAAACAAAACCAGAAGACAAGAAACAAAATTTCTAAACAAAACATGATGTAGAATGAGAATAAAGAAACAAGGACAAACTACAAGGAACGAGTGTAGAATGAGTGCAAAAGAGGGGAAACTAGGATGCAGCTAATCCTACTCCTAACCTAACAGCTAGAAGGACAGGGTCATGTATAATGAAATTTCCAGTGAAACCACTGTAGCTATTCCTAAGCTGTATTCACACAGATACGGAAAATTAAAACATATATAAATAAATATGCAACATAAAAGATAAGAACTTGAATAACTTGCACAAGAAAAGGAAGGTCATTCTTTCAAACAGAAAGATATGTCACAACCGCTACTTTCATCCAATTTTCATTCTTAACTTTCTGATTAATATCATCTTTCAACAGACCTTGGAAGCTTCTCACTGATGCATCCCCATCTAGAGTGAACTATTTAGAAAGTGTGAGAGAAGATCAAAACTTGTTGTTCATGACAAAACTTGCGAGGTAAGATTGCTCCAAGCATTCATTGATTGGATCATACAATTCATGACAACCCTCTTGAAATCTTCGAAAATATGAGTTTTCAATTAGAAGCATGGGATTATGCTGATAATATTGTAGGGGAAAATAGATCTGATCATTTTTAATAGTCACGTCGAGAAAGTGAGGATGTGACATAACTATCAACAAAGGTTGTAATGTTTCAACTACTTAGCACAAATCTGAACCGTGAAATATTGAATGATGAAGGTAAAGAGATGTAAAACCACTATCCTTGGATGTGTTGAAGGGAAAATGATAAGTTGGATGTTAGTCATCAAGGATAGAAGAATGATCGGATGTGCTGATTGAAGCATCAAATTCTTAGTTTGCGATCAATAAAGATAAATCAATTTGAACAGTTTCGTGAATGTTTTGAATAATAAAATCATCTTCTTCACGTGATGAATGTGACAATCCATTTCTTTGAAACTGGTGACACACTGTACTAGAATCATAATAATCAAGAGAAGTGGGAAGGGATGCTAGTAAAATAGACACATGACATTAGTCAGGATGGAATGAATAGAAATGAGATTGATTTGCACAATAACTTGTGCATACATTCACACCCAAGAGAGTTTCATGTGCAATGAAGGACAAGATTCGAGATATGATATTCACAAGGAAATCTAGGTGATGTTCATCATGAAATACATATGATACATAGGATTCCTTTGGCCAAATATGGTCTTTGGAATTATTAAATTCAACGAAAGGTACACATTCCAAACCTGAGTTTGCTGCAAGAGACTTGGATGAAGACAAATGAACCGAAAAATATTCTTGAGTTGGGTCAAAAGTAAAATATCATGAGTTTGAAAGATTACATCCGAAATATCAAAAATATTTGAGAAAGATATTTACACTGAATGAAACTATGTAAAAATAAGGATTGTGTGAGAGAAAACAAATCTCACTTAGTTCGGCGGGCTTACTAGAGTCGCGAGATCCTGACATAACCATTAACGGAAGTTGAAGTGCCTTGACTCCTTGGTAGGTCCCAAAACTTCCCAGGATTGTAGAATCAAATTTTTAAGCTTGAACCATACCATGCATGTTTTATGGATAGTTGATGTTTCTGGTTTCAATACTACTCACTAGATGGAGGCCATCTCTCTCACAAGTTTCACTAGATTTTTCAACTTCAACAATCAGATTTCTCAAATGGAAAGGCTCTTCTAATAGAAAATTGAAAGATAAACGAATCAAGGAAATTTCGTGAGCAAGATTCTTTGAAGAGTTGTCTTCATGCAAGAAAAGAGATGATCAGGGATGGGAAGGGTACTCTATATTTTGACTGTTTTCAATATCATTATGGATGACCTCACCGCCTTTTGATAACTCATCAGATAAAGAAATTGAAGAGCATGGAGTATATTCATCATAGGTAGATTCATTTCAAATGACATGACATAAGGGATAGTGAGGCGAAGATGAACTTTCAATATGAACATCGACTTTGACTGAATCATATTTTGGATCAAAGGTAAGATCTTCATGACAAACTGAAAGATCATAAGATGCACTTGGGAATTTTTTATCGCTTACACCAAAAAAATTATCTGCATCAAAATCATTTTTTCCCAAGGCTACAAATTGATCGAAATAATTTCTAACATTTGATTCACTACTGAGATTGGTAGATTGAAAATCATCCAAGAATGGAATCACATCATCTTGACATGAAGGATCTTGAAAATCATAAGAAATATTGAAAGCACTTTCACCTTCCTGCTCCTCTACCTATGTAGAGTGAATGTCTTGTACCTAAACACAATTTGAACCAACAACGTGAAAATAAAGAGAGTGTGGAAGACTGATTGGTGGAACTGATTGCTCAAGTGGATCAGGGTACAAAGAGTCATGGCCTGTATATGATAGAGGATGGCAGAAATCCATATGAGATTCGAGCCTTGAGTTATGAACATTGACATCCTCTTCTGGAGTGGAGGAGTTAGTCTTCGCCATAGGCCTCATAAGCTATTTTGGAATTTCCTCCATTGAATCTAAGTCATGAAAGGTAGGAGAAGAATGAGAAGATGGATTGGGAATTTTATTTGCATACGTTTCACCTTTATTACCATCGCAGAGAGGTGCCCCTATCATAACTAGAAAAGGAGGATGACAAAGAACAAAAGGGACAATAAATTCCTCCTCTAAAATTAGAAGTGTCTCATGATTCAAAAGATTTGGGGAAGAAGAAAAATCAAGGGGTTCAAGTTCACCACATGAAGCGATAAGAACCAAGCACTCAAACTCTTATTTCAAGAATTCCAAATTCAAATTTTGTTTTGGAATTTCATAGAAAAGGTGTAGGAATCGATCAAAAAAATTCTCAACTGATTCATTAGGCTCCATTTTTAAGAGATTGATTCTTTTAGAAACATTTCGGTAATTATACCCACTGAAGGAGTGATGAATCTCCCCGTGGAAGTGATGAAGGGAATGAATGGAAGCGGGTTTCAAGGTATGCCACACTGATTAGCACGACCTTCAAGGGTGAGGAAGAAAAGCACACAAGAAAACTCTTCATCATCGATTTCGTAGGATTCACAAAATTTAAGAAAGTCATAAATGTGCTCGGTTATGGATGTTCCATCGTCACCATAAAATGTCAACTCGGATAGTGATCAAGAGGTTCATATGAGGCTGCAAATTGATGAAGGGAAAAATTGGAGAGAAACCCCATGAGTATGATTTTTGTATGAGCCATTTTAGATAAGAGATTCAAACCAAATTTAATGGGCTCAACTTGTCATCTGGCTCTCCTTCTAGCACCATTTTGTTGATGGTACAAAATACGTCAACTAAGGGGATATCCCTAATATGAAATCCTAATCAAACCTCACACCATTTGGTGTAGGATTGTTACAGATCCATTTTGGCACATCACTCCCATCATCCAGATCAGTGTTTTTGGGATCATCAAACCCTAATTTAAGTTGCTACATGCCCTAAGCAAGTCAACCTTTTGAATGTCTCCTTCCCAGACAGTTTCATTGCCTGAAGACATCCTGAAATGACCTCTAAAGGGTCCAGCATAGGTAGGCCCATGTAGGGTGCGCAGCAGAGCAGTTAAGTCCATGCCAGGGTGCTCTGTAGAGCACCTAGGCCCTCTTTGACCTACGATGGGTGAGTTTGAGCGAAATTAACATAGGGTTTGGGGAATATTCTTATATTTTGGAGCCTTCTAGAAGATTCCCACACTTATCATCTCCTATGAGCTACAAAATGGATGAGGAATGAGTTAAGATACCTCCTATCCTCTCATCCTTTCCTCCATGGAACTAATTCTAAGTATGGAAGGCCATTCAATACCCTCATTGATGTCAAAACCTCCTCCATCTTCCTATAAATTGAGCACTCATCTAAGTGATCAAGGGGTTGGACTTTGATGAATTGTAAGGAGATAATGCTAGTTTGAGAATTGAGACTATTGTGAGTGTCATTATGTTGCCAAAATTTTATGCTTATGATGTCATGTGGATGGAACCAAAGCTGGAGAAGTGACTTCGAATTAGGCTTCATGGTTATAATTCTTCCTTCTATTCAATAAAGTATATGCACCTTTTTCCATATGCTTATCTTGATATATGATGTTTATATGTGTGAATGTATCTAATTCCATTTACTTGTAATCAATAGATCTTTTGATTTGATTGGTTCTTTGTCTTCTATTAATGTTTATAGGTACTTCTCAAGCGTGTTAAGTACGAGAAGGAGTGATAGGACTGATACAAAGGATGCAAGAGGAAAGCGAAAGTACAAGTAGGTGCTATCATTCTCTTTGTCTTATCTATTGTTTATAGAAAAAGGTTAAACTGCTTTAAATTGTTGTTCTAGATATAGATACTTATTTAGGGAATTAGTATTTATCTGTAGATTTCGAATTCTTCATAACAGAGTGGCGACCATACTAGGGAATGATCATAGTTCCAAGTAGCTTATCACATCCTAGGACACTCTAGCAGCCCTTACATCCTTTCATTGATTGTCTTTCAGCCTTGTTGAAGTGAATTTTGGTCAAAAACTATGTTTACTTGCCTCTTGAAATGGCTTAGTGTCACCAATGCACGCTTGTTAGGGACACAGTGCACTGCAGAGCACCATTGGCTTAGGGATAATGCTTTGAAGTGCACTGTCTCCCATTCAGGGTTGTGTTGATCCTCCTTGGGTCCGTTTCCCACCTTTGGATAGGGTTTTTTTACCAAATTTCTTCTGTTTGATTGCTTGCTAAATGATCAACGAATGTCATGTCTTTGAAATCAAGATTGTATCTCCTTTTCTAGCCCTACTTTGACTTGATTGAGTAATTTTTCTTAAATGATTCTTTGTCATTATCGATTCATCGTCAAAGTTAGATTATAGTTGATTAATATTTGTTCGAAAGAAAGTGTCATAAAAGGCTTCTTTTCCTTTGAAACAAAACTGTCGTAAAGTATTCATTCTTGTTAAAGATTGATTGATTGTATGTGCATTAGTTTCCTTTTTTTTGTTCATCATAACATTAAAGGAATCGAAAAGAAAAACTTGCATCGTGTATTGAAAAAGTTTGTGTGTGCTCATAGGAATAGTTCAGGGAAATTTCATTAGATTGTGCTCTTTGCTCTTTGATTGAAAGAAATCTAATTTCTCTATCCCTATTAGCTAAGATTTTCATTGTTAAATTGAATGAAAATAATGCTTATCATATTAGTTTCATTCTAGGAATTGAAAATACATCACGTGGTGAACCTTGAAAGGAAAATTCCTAATCAAGATCAACATAAAATTAACCTCAATTTACCTAATGGAGCATTGTCACCTAATAAATAACATTTAGAGGTTCTAGTCTAGAGATGTGTTCCGGCATCGTAAAACATAGTAGTTGCCACTAACTTGTCTATAATACATCCCAAGTGTGATATCTCATTCCACATTCATGAGTATATCATAGCTCGTCCACGTACCTTCAGGTATATAGGGCGGTGTTACAGTACGTAAAGTATATGGGAATTCCCTCACTATGCGGTTTTTTCATTAGACAATGCTAATATGGATTGGGCCTCCACGTACTTTCAAGTATATATGGGAGGACAACACTAGGTTGCTATCCATCCTTAGGTAACCGGTTCGGCCACCTTGTACACTGTGATACACCGAACACAACATTCGAGGAGATTTCCTGCCCATACTTCTTGGTTCACCAGGAGGTATTCTGCAGTTCATAGTTGCTTGGTAAACCCTTTTCCTAGCTTACCCCTTTTTGTTTACTTTTTTTTGTAATAAAATCAATCAGCAGTTGTGGAGGAAAATCAACCCTTACCCCGTCGTTTGCGGATAGCAGCGAGTAAACCGCGTTTTGTTTGGTTTGGAGCCTGATTATCTTCTGTATTCAAAGGTTTCAGTCAGATGTATACCCTAGGAAGACTGTACACCCCTCCATGTGGGGGGTGCGAGGGGTAAATCCCCCCTGGTTGGGGGGTCCGGGGGCCAGTGGTCTCTCGGCGGGGGTTCTGGGGCAGCGCCCCTGAAGCTAAAAATAGATGTAAAATTGCCTTGTAAAAGTCTAGTAATTTCTAGTCAATCTAGGCTGTTCATTAGGCAGATGATCTGACGGTAGAAGTTATGCTTAATTTATGGTTTTTTTCCCTCGAAGGCAACCCCTCACTATATATGAGGGAATTGTATTGCGTCTATATTATATCTGTATTCTGAGTGAGGAAGAGAGAGTAGATTGAGAGAGAAGAGGGAGTTACAACGGATCTACTGTAGGTTGTATCTCTTCAGTTTGCTGGATAATATAATAAAAGAAGGACTGGCTATTTCTCCGTGGATGTAGCCCAAACTTGGTGAACCACATATATCTATGTCTCTCTTGTTTTATGCATTTTCTGTGTTTATATTTCTACAATATTTTATGTGTTCCATTGCTTTGTAATATATAATTTTTTAACACCATTGTCGACCGAAGCTACACTTATTTGGTCAAAGGGGTCTCATTTGACTAGATCCAGTACTTCACAAGCATCAGTTTCTTCATCTGAATTATGAGAAACACCTATACCGCTAAGTATTGTGACCCTAGCTACTCCTGTAGTTACTAGTACATCTTTTACTGAAGTGGAATCTCCATAATTACCTAAGGAAACTAGAACTGAATCTAGTAAAACGGTAACCCAAGTTGTTCAACAACAAGTTGATTCTCAATATGAAGTTGTGCAACAAGAAATTACTTTTGAACCTTAATCTGTTCAACCAAAACTGGATCCTGAACATAGAAAATTTTAGGGGCAAATGTTCGTCCTTTGGTGAAATTAAGGGGTTTTAAATTTTTAGTGGGCGAATATTTTGTATCATAGTACATTTTTACAAATCACCTCAAATAGCCCACCTTATTTTAAGGGAGAGGGTAAAAAAGGTAAATTTAGCCCTTGAAATTAGGAGTTACAACCTTCCATTCGCCCATTTTGAAGAATAGGTTTTATTTAAGTGAATCTATTCGCCATTTTCAAGAATAGGTTTTATTTAAGTGAATCCTATGGACCAAAGGCCCAAATACCATATTTATAAAAGAGGTATGGTAAATTAATAAAAATATAAATAAATGAGAGGTATGGTAAATAAATAAAACATTTTTTATATTTACTCCATAAGTCACCTTATATACATGCAAGGGTGTAAACAAATAAAAATATAAGTAAAGTGGAGGTATGGTAAATAAATAAAACGTCTTTTTATACTTACTCAAAAGGTATGGTAAATAAATAAAAATATAAATAAACTAGACGCATGGTAAATAAATAAAACCTCTCTTTATATTTAGTCCATAACCCTCGTTCTATTTATGAAGGCTCAAGAAAGAGGTTTTATTTAAGTGAATCCTATAGGCCAAATACCATATTCATAAAAAAGGTATGGTAAATTAATAAAAATATAAATAAACAAGAGGTATGGTAAACAAATAAAACATATTTTTATATGTACTCCATAAGTCACCTTATATTTATGAACACTCAAAAAATGCATTATATTTAGGTGAAACCTATGGGCAAAATACTATGGGAAAAATACCATGGACTAAATTGTTATTAATACCATGAAAAAAACATTATTAACCCTAATATTAGTATTAATAAAAATAAAAATGGCACATGGTATTGACCCATGGTATTCACCTGGAATGTAGCCTATTTAAATGGGGGAATTAAACCAGCATAGATCCATCTTTACTCTAGATCTACTAACCCCCGAGAGGTATCAAATATCGTGATATGCAAACTAGCATAGAGTGAAAAAATATTTGATCCGATAAAGAGTAAAAATGGATGTTGTAATTTAATGTATGTTAAACATTTTAGCTTGGTTAAAATAAAAAATAAAATAAAAATCAACTATTAACTTTATTAATTTTTATAAATTACTAATAGTAATTTTTAAGCTCCAGGTTTATAATAACCCATGGTATTGACCCATGGTAATACCATGGTATTCATGTGAGCATAAACTATTTAAAGGGGAAATTCTATCATCTTAGATCCATCTTAATTCTGGGTCTACCAAGTGCTCAGAGGGATAAATAGATTTCATCCCCCTGAGAGTGGTAGATGTGGAGTTAAGATGGATATAGGTTGGTTTTTATGATAATGAAGATATTAAATAGACTTGGGAAATTATATTGTAAAAACATCTTAAGGTGAATGGTTAAAGCATAGACATTGGACAAGTATATTTGTATACTTCTGTTTTAAACTGAAACAAATCCAGGGCTAAAAGGAATGGATTGATTGCACTAGTCATCCTTCTATAACTTTCCAACATATGCTAGAGTAAACAGATTGTAATTTGGGTAATTTTTCTAATTGCAAATAGGAACATACTTGTGTATTGGCAGGGTGGTTACGAGGTCCCTAGAAGTGATGAATTTGAATTTTTCTTGGTTTTATATATAGTATTAGGTTTTTTCTCATGCTTTGTGTGAATGGCACGGGTGAATTTTATCCTACACCCACTAGGTTATCGATATGTAATTTCGGTAACTTTGATTTCAAAAGATATTTTAAAGAAATGCAATGATTTCATTTGTGTATGCAATAAACACAAGATTTTATAATTGAGTAAAATATTCACCATGCCTGGTGAGAGATTTGCCAAAAAATTATATATATATATCATATTATTGATAAAATCGCCTTCCATTTTTCCTATATACCATGGAGATTCGCCCATTTATTATACATGTAAATTTAGGGGGGTTCTTAAAATTTTCCCTAATCCTGAACCCATCACTATTCAATCAAAAGTTGTTCATGAAGCCTAACCTGAACTTGTTCTTTTACCAGAACATTTGGATCTTGAGGTGGAACAATCAGAAGTTGTTACCGTACCGAAAAAAAGATTGACCGGTAGATCCTCAGATATCTGTAACTGTTGAGACGTCCTCTTTTACCTCAGCAAAAATCAGAAATCTTTTACGGACCAGACCGTGAAATTCTTCCACTTGGTTTGATTTTAATAGAGGAGGAACTTGAGGTATAATCACCCAGAACTCCATTCCATTTTGGAACTTAATTGCATATGTATCCTTATACTCCTCATTTCATTGCTCCTTTTGATCTTGATTACTTTTAGACATCTGTTGATTCGCTAGGAAACTTATTTGGACATTTGACTATGGTAGAGTCAACATTCTAGACCGTACCCTCTACTACCTCTACGACATAATCTTCTGTCACAACCTATTCAATGTTTACTACCACACTTGAGTCACACTTGTATGTTGTTCCATCCATCCCATCAGGTTACCAATCTTTATCGGGAACCCACTCAGGTTTTGCTTCTAGTCCTTGGTCTTCACCAATGTCCTCTACTGGAATTTTATCTAGTTCCTCATTTATGGGTACCGAACAGTTGGACCCATCAAGTTCACATCAAGATGGTTCATCTGGTTACCATCTTATGTATTTTCTCAACACTCAACTACCCCCATACATAGAACAATATGCATATTCTTCTTATCCTCCATATTCTCGGGGGCAACCATCTATTGGTATGCCGTCATCTTTAGGTCAACCTAGAATGACTATATGTCAGTTGCAGCCAACCATGCCCATTCAACCTAGTCTTGTGTATCCATCACAACCTATGCAATCTGTCTCATCCATGCCTACAACATCTATTGTTACAACTGTGCCACAGTCACAAGCCCAAATTGTTGTATCACAACTTGTGCAAGCTGGCCCTTCAACCTCAGACCCCCAAGTTTCAGGTATGTAGATCTAGCCTTCTCAGGCGGTTTTGCAACAATCACTTGTGTCTAGAGTCCAACAACTTCAGGCTAGTTTACCTTTTACTGGAATGACTCAGACTTACATTGGTTTAGTGTATGCACAACCTGGTCAACCTTACATTGGTGGGCAACAACAACCGTTAAATCAACAACCGTTGTATCAATAACAACAACAGTTGATTCAACAGCCTTGGCAGCCCCAATATCAACATCAACAATTCCAGCAATACCAACCTCAACATGGACTTGGCCAACAAGCTCATGCTGGGTTTGGTCAGCAACAAGTTTATCTAGGGCCTGGTCAACAAGCCTATGCTGGGTTTGGACAATAACAAATTTAACCTGGTGCACAAGAACAACAACAACCTTAAACCGGATTTGCTCAAAAAACTTACCCATATCAAGGTTACTAGCAGCAGATGCCTTATGCTGGTATGCAAAGGCCCATTGCCCAGGAAATTCCATCTTACCATGGATATGATCAACCTGACCGCAATAGACAATTGCCTTTCATTGTGACACTTGAGTTACCACATCTAAATCGGCTCACCAATGACCCAATTCTTTAAGCACCTTAGTGGCCGGTGATTCCTCATAAGTTACCTTCCGATATTCCGAAATTGAATGGAAATCATTTAGAAGACCCATCCAACCATGTCATGACTCTTTATTTAAGGTGTTCATCAATCTCCTTGAATGATGATTCTGTTAGACTTTGTATTTTCCAGAGAACGCTTATTGGCCCGGCTGCAAAGTGGTACATCGAATTACCACAAGCTTCTTTCGATACCTTCAATGATTTAGCTACCATGTTTTTAACCCACTTCTAGTAACCCATATGATATGAGACTAGAATGGAACTATTAACCAACTTTAAAGAGACTACTACTACTCATATCTTTGATAATATTCATGAGTGGCGTCATCGTCATCACATGGTTAGAAATTTTTTTCCCGATCAACTTCTGGTTGAGTGGTTTATAAAATCCTTGTTGCCATCTATCATTGAGGATGTGGAAAAAGGTGGAGTTGTCACAGAAGAGAAAGTAATTTCTCGTGCCCAATATTTGGACTTGATTTATACACAGTCTAGCACGCTCTATGACAATATTCCAAATGCACCCAGACCAACTTTCATTGTTCCTCCTCCACCATCAAGTAAGGACTCTCATGCTGGTGACGGTGTGATTTTTTCTTCGAGCACACAAACGACAGGTAGACCATCTTGTCAAACACTTTCCATTACCAATCAAACTACAAATGCACCTGATAACACTCTTACTTCTGAAATCAATGTCATATCATTTGACAAAGGCAAGAATGAAAAAAAACTAGGAGGTAAGAAAAAGGGGGAAATCAAGAAGAAACAAAATAACTCCCCTTAAGAGAATCATCCGATTCCTCTTCTTTGGCTAGGAAACCTCATTACTTGTGTTTGATCTGTAACGATGATCATTTTACGTGAGATTGTCTGCACTGCTCTGAAGTCTCAAAGCTTCTGAAGACTTGTAATACATCCACGGTATTGACTAATCATTTTCCAAAACTAGAGACAAATATGGTTGCTACAGACCAAGCTTCCACTTCCCAAGTGCTTATGCTATCCGCCTCTAAGAAAAAAGACAATGTTTTGGTGTCAGCATGAAGTAAATATTATGAAAATCGATTGTCGTTGTTGAATAACCAGGCTGATCGACCTAACCATTCGACTACAACCTCAAATGATCCTATTCCGCCACCTATTACACCAGAGTTAACAATAAGACTACCTAAGGGATTGTACACAAATCGATATTTAACCCTCGAGCTCGAGCTGCAAAAAATTATAATATAGTCAAACATCTGGCTCAGTCACCTTCTTCTATGTCTACGCTCGAGGTACTTCAGAACTGTCCCTCCCAAAAGTATGCTTTGTTGCTAGCAATTGGTGGAATCGATGCAAGTGATTCCAATATTGTGGTTTTCAACCATGTGGGTTATATGCCACAGTTACCAGCACAATTAGCATTTCTGATTCAAGTAAATGCCTTGAGTAAACTTGTTCATCGAACCATTATTGACAAGGAGACATCTACTTGTATAATGTCTATGAGTTGCTGGAAAACACTTGGCAAACCGCCTTTGTCATGTTCACCAACAACATTAAAAGCTTTTGAGGGTCGCACATATACACCTTATGGAATATTGAGTACTCGACAAATCGAACTAGGAGGAAAAATGATAATGGTTGAAGTTGAGGTAGTTGACAGACCCCTTGACGACAACATTTTACTAGGAATATCATGGGTTTATGCCATGGCTGTTGTGGTTTCAACATACTTTTGTATGATTTCATTTCCTCATAAACGTGGAATCACAGTTACCAACCAACTCACATTTTTTACCTCTAGTTCATAGGTTACTGGAAGCATTTCGTTGGTACACGAAACCCCGCTGTCTCTACAAAACATTGGTGTAGGTCTCTTTAAAGACTCTTCCCTAATGGGTACTTTTTCACTACCACCACCATCAAATTTGGTGGAAGTGGCAAAAGTTAAGACTTGCAACATGATATCTTCCACTTCATCTGACTTAAGGAGGATTACCAATAGTTTTGAAGTTGATAGTAATAATGAAATCATGCCGCAAAGCCCTATTGAACTTGCATAGCAATCAATTTTTTATGGCTTGTGCGGCAAACCCAAATCCATTTTTGTCAATTGTATGGGTAGATCATTCATTAGAATTTGGTACTTCTTTCGATCCTTTTTCACGTATATTTTCTACTGATGAAAGAAGCGTCCAATCAATGATGATGGAAGGAGAACCATGGGAGAATTATTATCATCGTTCTCGTCTTCTAGATTACATTGAATATTATTGAAATGAACTTAATCACCCTTCAGTTGTTGATTTCCTTTTGAATTCTATTTTCATATATACAATAGATTCTGAGCGAAACTTGTCAAATATTGAAGAAACCATTTCTGTAAATATTTCTACCATACCTAATGTTGTAGAAAACATTCATGTTGGCAAATCTTGTTCTCCATCAGAACTTGATATTTACCATTCTCTCTTTCGTGAATTTCTAGATATATTTGCATGGTCATACGAGGAGATTCTAGGTATAGACTCTAGTATAGTTGAACTTGAAATCGAAATGTATCCTGATGTCAAACGAGTACGACAGTGCCTTCGACCTATTCCTCCAAAGAAGGCTGTTGCCATTAAGGCAGAAGTTGAAAAAATTTTGCATGCTAGTTTCATTTACCCTGTTCCTCTTACTGATTGGGTTTCCAATATTGTTCCTGTCATGATGAAACAAGGGACAATACGAGTGTGTGTCAATTATAGGGATGTTATTCCAGCTTGTCCAAAAGAAAACTATCCTACTCCCTTTATCGACCAGATTATTGATGAATGCGCCAGATGAAAAATATTCTCGTTTATGGATGGCTTTTCCAACTACAATCAAATCAATATCCACCCACAAGACCAATCTAAAACTACTTTTATTTGTCCATGGGGCACATTCACTTATCGGAAACTCCCATTTGGTTTGAAGAACGCAGGGTCAACATCTCAGAGGGAAATGAATTATCCCTTCCATGACATCAAACATATTGTTCAACCTTACCTTGATGATTTACTTGCTCATTCACAAAAGCGGTCTAATCAACCACAGCATTTGAGAGCTATATTTTTGTGGAGCACTTGGAAGGTATGCTTTTTGACAAACAATCTAGTGGTTTTTCAATAATATTTCTAACCTTTTCTGCATTATGAGTCTAAAGAATATAAGGGTTTTGATAAATTGTGTGAAAATGGACAAACGAAGCTCAATCACTAATAATTGATGTTTTCTATGCAGAAGGACGCGGAAACAGGGAATCATCGAGTAAAAACAAGAAGCGAAGGGAAAGTAACTGCTGTCCCGTCGACAGGGAACCGGATGCGGACAAGATCAAGTAAAATTAGAGCTGAATAGTCCAGGAAAAGAACGCAGGATACCGAGACGGAGAACGCAAGAAAGGAAAGAGAAGAACTGAACGATTAGCGAATCCCTCAGGATCTTCGATCCTGAGGGATCGCTGCTTTAAGCTTATCTTTTGTATCTAGATATCTCCGTCATTTCTGTTATATAAAGGTACCACGCCATTGAGCGTGGGGGACGACTGTTGTTGTAATTACAAGCTTCAGAACAACTTTGATCATTAAGTTTTGTTAAGACCTGATTTTGTATACTTTTGTTAATGCAATCAATATAAAGGACTTGGTGTTCACTTCGTTTCTGCATCTGAATTAACTTTAAGCAGTGTACCATTGGTAGCCAAGGGCCCAGCTCCGACGGTCACTTGCTGTTGTATCATACGGTGATTTGTGTGGTTTGCTTATTTCTCTTGTTTCAGTAATCCGATATATCTTTTATATGATAGACTATGCTTCCTAATTAATATCTGAATCTGAATAAGTTCTTTAACCCATGTCTCTGTATTACACAAAGTGAATCTATTCGAATTGCATCCATTTCTATAGCAAGATATTGGTATGAATGTTATCATCATTGGACTCATATAAAATAAGTATTTGCGAGGCTTGAAGATAATATCACTTTGTTTAGAAACATAGTCACATCATACATTACTCTCGGATTGCTATAGTAGTCTAGAACGTGTACATACATTTGAGTTTGCTGTTCCATTTGAGTTTGCTGTTCCAATTTATATGATTGACGTTTCCTGTTTATGATAGTTTGTTGTTCCATTTAATTACTGCTGTTCCATTTGATTACTGCTGTTCCATTTTAGAATTGCTGTTCCATTTTACTTTCGCCAATCTGCCTTTATTGCTTTTGCGTGATAGCAGGCCTAAGGCTGTCATGAGCCCAGCAAGACGCTGCCTAGCTCCCAGACCTATAAGTCCATGCTTTGGTTTTCTTTCTTTATCAGTTTCTAAAGGGAAGGGTTATTGTTTCCGTACCCTTGACTGATCAACTGCTTTGTGTGATTTTATCTTTTAAGTTGGTTTAGTTACAGCTTAGTGTTTGTTTCCTTTCAAATCATTAGAACGCTATACTACCGAGCATTACTTGGACAAAACAGCCTCGGATTGAGTTACTCCTTGAAAGAACAAAACGATCCCGGATTGACTTAATAATGTGGAATAATTGGTGGTGTGAGAGACCCTAGTTATCGCTCTACATTTTGGCGCCGTTGCCGGGGAAGGGGTAATAGCCATTTGTCCTTTATAGAGTAGTGCGCAAATCTGCTAGGAGGGAGTTGGATTTTAAAAACAGAAGGTAAGAACCTGCGTACGGAGCATGTAAAAGCCCTGCTGCACCGTTCGCTTTCCTATCAGAATTGATTGGTTAAATAGGATTTAGCAGTTTAATTGGAGTGCATGACTAAGCAGAAAAAGTTAGAGAAAGATCAAAAGCCTCCATCCAAAGCCAAGGGGCCGGTGACCCTTGGACGAACGACCTTCATAGACGAAATCTATAAGAAAGCCGACTCTCAGCCATCAGTAGGTTATAAGAAAGTCAATTCTAAACAGCCTACTAGTTCCCTTCAGGGCTCGGGATCACCATCTGAAGCCTTTGCTGAAGTGCACAGTCAAACAGAGGAGCAGGATTTTCAAGAAATTGAAAATTTGACTCCTGGACCATTGCACGAAGGGACCCAAAGTAACCTTTGTGAAGGAGAAGGAGAAACAGGGGAAATCGAGGAACCTAGATCTCCTATTGAATTAAACCAGCCTTTAAATAGCCCGGACAAGGGAAGCGCTGTAAAAATCCTTGTTGAAGGAATTCATTCACCGCAGACAGTTGGGGCCATTATCATCCCTGATCAAGGGAGTGGTGTCAAGACAATCCCTGTTAAGACTACCCCTCCTCAACCAAGGAACACTCTCTTGGAAATTCCTGAAGATTACTGGCATATATTCGATCCCATGGCGCAGAATCAGCCAAACACCCAGGCCTCCACATTGCAATATCCGATAGTAGATTCTGCAGCAAATGCGCCCATGAAAGCCATCCCTCTCCAGCATATTCCCACATTTCATGGCCTTACATCAGAAGATTCAGACGCATTCTTGTTCGAATTTGATGTATTATGTAGAGGATACGATTACACCACCGATCCCCAGAAACTGAAATTGTTCCCCTCTACATTAAAAGGGGCTGCGTTAAGATGGTTTATGGGCTTAGGTGGTGGGGTTATTAACAATTGGGATCAAATGAAAGAAGCCTTTTTAAAGAAATATCAAGATTACTGTAGGTCGAGAGAACTAAAAGATGAAATCTTTCAAATGTCAGCCAGACCAAACGAAACCCTAGAAGAATATGTGGAACGTTTCCAATATAACTTGCAAAGATCCCCTTATGCATCGCTACCTCTGCCTGATAACATGTTGAAAACTGCATTAATTAGAGGTATGAAAGAACAATGGATCGAAACGTTAAACATTATGGGGAAAGGAGACATTTATCAGGAAAATTTTGCTGATATCATTGATCTGTGTATCAGGAGCTCAAGAGGCAGCACGAGGATAAAACCAGCGGAATATGATCGCTTCCCCAGAGATAACAGAACATCAACAGAGGGAGTAACACGGGTGGAACTTGGAAATTTGCTAGAAAATTTTAAAACTGATATCCTGGAAACATTAACTACACAACTTGACATTGTGCAGGCTAAACAGAAGCAAGCCGAGGCGGAGCAGAATCTAGCAGTTTTTTGCCCACGATGCAGGAAGAAACACAGCCACAAGGAATGCCCGCTGGGTACAGTCCAAATATGTGCTATCTGTACCAAGGACCACCTGACCGAAAGCTGCCCTTCACTTCCTGGTTTGAAGGCAGTATACAAAGAAGCAGAAGAGGAGCTAGAACCAACATATTTTATTAACCAGCGTCGTCAATGGCAGCCTAGGCAATCAGGTATGTTTTCAGACCCCTCCTCTTCTTTTCAACCCCCGCAGTTCAATACTCAGCAACAGAATATGTGGCAAAACCAGTCTCAACCCCCGTTTTCAAATTGGTCACCTCAAATGTTTCCTACTCCGAATCCTTGGATGTCCCTATTTGGTTGGCCAAACTGCCCTTATCCTCCACCATATTGGCAAAATAATTCATATCCTCCGCAGTGGACCCCTTCCACTTCGCAAAGCTCATCCTGGCAGACAAGCTGGCCAAAATCGACATATCAGCCAGCAGGATCAATTCCGTTCCCTCAACCGACTCTGCCAGCCTTACAACAAAACCCCCAGCCTAATCTGAGACCGCAGCTCCCAGCCCAACCCAACCCTAATCCAAATAATAGACCAGTTCAATCTCTTCAAATTATAGAATCCTCAGAAATTGAATCTGATCTGCGGGAGTGCAACGATCTTTAGTTAAGATCTGGGCGAATAATAGAAACAGAGGGAGACAAAACAATTCGCATTGAAGATCAGTTACCAATAGAACAACCCCCACAACAGAAGGATGAAAACAAAGAGCAAAACAATAAACAAGCAAGTACATCCTCTCCTCCTTTCCCAGAACGATTAGTCATATCTCGACCTATACAATCTCCAGACTTCGACATTTTGGGAGAATTACAAAATTTGTATATAAAGATTCCATTCCTCCAAGCCATACAAGATATTCCTATATATGCAAAAACCATAAAAGAATTGTGCATCAAAAAATCAAGGAGGAATACAAATACTAACCCCAGAGTCCAAGTAGTTGGTACTTTATCCGACCTATTATCAGGAAAAGAGGCACCTATCAAATATGAAGATCCCGGGAACCCAATTGTAACTGTCCAAATCTATGGCCAAACCCTGACTAACGCTCTAGTTGACCTGGGAGCTGCAATCAACATTTTGACAACCTCCACCTGCCAAAAGCTTGGCATTACGTCAGTAGAACCTACCTCTACTCTGTTAGAATTGGCAGATCGATCTGTAGTTCGACCAGAAGGTACTCTGAATGATGTCATGGTTTCCGTAGATTCCTGGGAATATCCCACAGATTTCCTGGTAATTAATCCTAAAACCCGACTAGATGGACATCCGTTAATCCTAGGCAGACCCTGGCTTGCTACTGCCGATGCCTACATTGGCTGCCGGCAGGGAAACATGACTATAACTAAAGGACCAGATGTTAAAAATTTAATTTTATATCCTCCAGCACAGCCAAGCCTGCCAATGATTAAAACTAACTCTTATCCTGTGTCATATCTTGCTAACAATATCAGATATCCATTAACTATACAGAAGGCTTTAGACTTTAAAGATCAAACAGAAGACGACGCCATTAACAATTTTATTAGTCAAACTGAAGCTAGAACACATATGCAGTGTTTTATGATAGAAGCAGCATTTGACAGTGAGCTAGAAGAAGATCCTTTAAAAGATCCACATGACCAAACAATACCGGTAACTGTTGTTGCCAATAGCAAAGTAGTGGAAATTGAACCTGGTAAAACTCTGAATATTAACGCCAACCTTACATCAGATCAAGAAATAAAGCTTGTTAATCTGTTACAAAAATACAAGGATGCATTTGCGTGGGATTATCCTGACATGAAGGGGATTGATCCTCAATTATGCACCCATCACATCTATATAGAGAAAGATGCAAGACCTGTCCGTCAGCCACAAAGAAGACTCAACCCTCACCTAAAAGAGATAGTAAAAGACGAACTTCAGAAGCTCTTAGATGTTAACTTTATTTACCCTATCTCTGACAGTAAATGGGTCTCTCCCCTTGTGGTGGTACCCAAGAAAAATGGAAAATGGAGGATTTGCGTGGATTACAGGGAGTTAAACAAGGCTACACAGAAGGATCACTTTCCCCTCCCATTTATAGACCAAGTATTGGACACGTTAGCAGGGAAGGAATTTTTCTCCTTCCTGGACGGCTTCAGTGGATATAACCAAATCCAAATTGCCCCTGAAGACCAGGATAAAACTACCTTTACGTGCCCCTGGGGAACGTTTGCCTATCGAGTATTACCCTTCGGCCTATGTAACGCCCCTGCTACATTTCAAAGGGCTATTCTCAGTATTTTTGCAGATCTAATAAACGATGGACTTGAGGTGTATATGGACGACTTCACACCGTATGGGGATGAATTTGATCCAGCTCTGGATACCCTGGAAAAAGTTCTACAACATTGCATTGCTACCAGACTTTTCCTGAGCCACGAAAAGTGCTACATGATGATGACGGAAGGGCTCATTCTAGGGCACTACATTTCAGCAGCTGGCATCCAGGTAGACCCTGCTAAAATTCAGATTCTTTTGCTCATCCCTACCCCCACTACTCAAACAGAGGTACGTAGTTTCCTTGGATTTTCTGGATATTACAGACGGTTTATAGAACATTATTCACGAATTGCAGCACCTCTATATGCCTTAACTAGTAATGTTGATTTCTTGTGGACAGAGAAATGTGACCAGGCTTTTAAAGAATTGAAAAAGTTGTTGTCAATAGCTCCAGTCCTTCGAGGACCAAACTGGAATTTGCCATTCCAGATCTCATCTGATGCCTCGGATACAGCAATCGGTGCAGTCCTAGGACAAGAAGAGGATAAGAAGCCATACGCTATTTACTATATTAGCAAAAATTTATCCTCTGCCGAACTCAATTATACTGTTACTGAAAAGGAATTCCTGGCTGTAATTCATGCTGTTAATAAATTTAGGCATTATATTACAGGTTACCCTGTTGTGTTATATACAGATCATTCTGCTATCAAATATCTAGCAAACAAACCTGTCACGAATGCTAGAGTAACTCGATGGTTGATCCTGTTGCAGGAGTTCGACATCACAATTAAGGATCGACCCGGCAAGGAGAACCCTGTAGTCGACTTCCTCTCAAGAATACCCAAATCAATCAAAACAGCAGCAGTAGAAGATCAATTCCCTGATGAACATCTGTTTTCCATTGCCATTCGAACACCCTGGTATGCTGATGTCGCCAATTACCTTGCAGTGGGTAAGTTACCAAAACACCTAACCCCTCAGGAACGAAAGCAAATTGTTCAAAAAAGCACTTGATTTTCGTGGATTGGAGACCATTTATTCCATACAGGGGCAGACATGCAAATCAGGAGGTGTATTCGAGAGGATGAGATCCTAGACATCTTAAAAGCTTGTCATAATGGACCATGCGGGGGTTACTTTGCCGACAAAAGAACAACACATAAAGTACTATAGGCAGGATACTACTGGCCTACAATTTTTAAGAACGCGAAAAAGTTTGTACAAGCCTGTGACAGCTGCCAGCGAGCAGGAAAACCTGGTCAAGCTGATGAAATGCCTCTGAGACCACAAGTGGTTATTGAGCCATTTGAACGATGGGCTCTCGATTTCGTTGGGCCCATTAATCCACCATCAAACCAGAGGACATACATCCTGGTAGCAACAGACTATGTTACTAAATGGGTTGAGGCTGAATCATTAGCTAGGGCTACAGAAGATTCGGTAATACAACTTTTGTTCCATTTATTTGTACGTTATGGACTTCCGAGAGAAGTAATTACAGATGGTGGACCACAATTTGTTGGAAATAAACTAGCTGCCACACTTAACAACTATCATATCCAACATAAGATCACTACTCCCTACCATCCGCAGGCAAATGGACAAGTAGAAAACAGTAACAAGATAATTGAATCAATCTTAACAAAGACTATCGCATCACACAGGCGTGATTGGGCTGCTCGGCTACCTGAAGCACTGTGGCCTTATAGAACCACATGGAGAAGTACGACAGGCTATTCACCTTATCAATTGGTGTTTGGGAAACAACCAATCTTTCCTATCGAATTTGAGATCCAAACACTACGAACTGCACAAGAGGTCGGCTTAGATCTGAATGAGGCACAGATCAATCGACTACGACAAATCAACGAATTGGATGAGATTAGGCTCTCTGCATTACAAAACACAGCATTAATCCAACAGCAGCGAGCTAAGTGGCATGATGCACTTATAAAGAATAAAGTCTTCCATGAAGGAGACTGGGCTCTGTTATACGATTCTCGGTTCCAGGATTTCCCGAGGAAACTCCAGACTCGCTGGCTAGGACCATATGAGATCCAGAAGGTGCACGACAATGGGACCCTCACTCTGATCACAATTGACGGTTCTGGACATACGTTCAAAGTAAATGGCCACCGAGTTCGTCTCTATCGAAGACCTCTTACTCGGGAATCCTTTTGTCAACAGCTACAGCAAGATACTGATTTGGAGATCTTAGGAGAGGAAGCGAAATCTTCCTCACCTATAACTTAAGCAACTCGTTTTTCATAATTTGTACATAACATCCTGTACATATGTTCTTTTCATCTTTGTTTGTAGTATTTTTGTTACCTTATTTTGTACAGCACTTGTTGCTTTGCTGTCCCTTTGCGAAAAGGAACATCACTTTTTGCTTTGCTGTTCCTTTGCGAAAAGGAACAACACTTTTTGCTTTGCTGTTCCTTTGCGAAAAGGAACAGCACTTTTTGCTTTGTTGTTCCTTTGCGAAAAGGAACAACACTTTTTGCTTTGCTGTTCCTTTGCGAAAAGGAACATCACTTTTGTGTTTTGGAATTTTTTTTGCTGTTCCTTTGCGAAAAGGAACAGAACTTTTGTGTTTTGGAATTTTTGCTATTCCTTTGCAAAAAGGAACCGCACGTTTTTGCTTTGTTGTTCCTTTGCGAAAAGGAACAACACTTTTTTGTTTTGCTGTTCCTTTGCGAAAAGGAACAGCACTCTTTGTGCTTTGTTGTTCCTTTGCGAAAAGGAACAGCACTCGTGTATTTCTTTTTCCAAGATACAGAATTTGGCTAATTCCGCTATTTCTTTTCCACAAGATAACTCATTTACATGCTTCTCTCAGAGAGGACACCATCAGAACCTTTCTGCTCCTATTGGGACGTTTTGCGATTATGCTCTCCTAAATCCTTTAAGATATAGCAATGACATTATGCAATGAACATAAAGCATGATATACCGAAACCAGCATATCATAAATCGCTACTATTTTAACAGTCAGTATATATAAGAAGACAAGAGGAGGGACATTAACTTTCGTCTTCACTGTCATTATCTTATTCCCGAACCGTGGTTTGGTAATTTTTATCATGTCAATCTCCCTAAAAACTTTCTTGATCATTACTGAGGAATATGAGCAAACGATTTATATCTGTCTGTTGGGATTGTAAGACTTCTTCCACCATTCCCCGCTCTTAAGGAGTGCGGAACCACCCTTATGTGTAATTGAACAAAGAAAAAGAGAAGTGTGCTGCAAAAGAAGAATAAAAGAAAAAATAAAAACAAGATATGAAATCGTCAAATGCAAGATAGGGGGTCTCATTCAGAGCCAGCCTACCATGATCATAAGGATGGAAGCGAAGTGGCATTCCCATTACGGCCACCACACCAGGGATATGGTCCAAAGGTAAAATAACAAGTAGAACTTGGAACAGGAGGTCTCATCACGAGCCAGCCTGACCACGTTTCGTGCCTACCTTGTGAATGGCATTATGGTTATCTGGTCACCAAGCCAGCATAATGGCCTGCATTTTGACAAAGCACTCTTCAGTAGATACACAAAGGATAATGGTTCCAGAGGGTGAGATAAACAACTTTTCCAAGGTTATGAACACCTGTTGGCAGCAGAGCTCTGTTAATGGCATTGGAGTCGTAATATTTACACCAACAGGTATGATATTAAGTCTGTTTGTCTTTTATATCCTTTGCATGTATCATATGTCACACCCTGATATAATTATCGCATGAACATTATCACCAATCATGGCAACGGAATTGACAATGACTACTGGAGACTTGGTACAGTTGACAGACGTCCAACCCCTCGGTTCCTCATTATATCACACTGGCTTATCTAAAAAGCGATCCACTTTTTTGCCTCGGTTTCGGTACTCCATTGTCCTTTTACAACATGGCATAATTATACCTGCTGTACTTTATGATTTGACTCCCGACTGGCTGCTGCTCCTCTCTTTGACGGCTGGGGGCAGCCTATCAGATCGCGGGGCGAGGTAACCTCATTACTCCAATGGTTACGTGGCTGCACACCATTCGGGCAAAATAATGGCACGATTTAACGGTATGATGATCTCATTCTACGGACTGCCATCCACGATCTTTCTCTTTGCTGCATGCTCTGCGAAGATCCTTCCTAAAATTAGCATCGAGTATCCTCTCTGCTTGGTAAATACTGCAAACAGTTGCTGTTTCATTCCTGAGTCTATTTTTGGAGTAAGCTATGGGCGGGAGGACAATCTGAAGTGAACCGCACAAGCTGACCGCGTCCGCTGCTGCCCGCGAAATTCTGGAAAATGCAGGATGGTTGAATTACTTCAACCACCTGCAAGAATCAAATGAAGCTGTAGCGTTGGAATTCCTGCAAAATTTGCAGGAAAACCACTCTATAGTCGGAGGAAAGCGGATAGGAGTTACGGAGGACATTATCGCAGAAACCTCAGGATTACCAGCTGTTGGACCCAGATGGGAGCTGAAGAAGGAAAGACTGCAGAAAGTAATGGAAATTTTCCAAAGCGAAGGCCAAAGTCTGACAGTCAAAGGGAAAGGAGTTCTGCCGACAACATTGGGGGAACCCTGGACCGAGCTGGCGAAGATAGTGCAGAGCTATATCACCTGCGAAGGGAGAAAAGATGTGGTAAGGGCTCGTCACTTAAAACTTCTAGCTGTTTTAAAGGGAAAATGTTCTGTAAATCTCCCTGCCCTTTTAAATTCGTTATTACATGATGCGGCCCGAAGCCTGAAGAAGGCTCAGCACACAGATACGGTTGTTAGCCACCACGGACTGATTCGGCTAATAATAAGCCACAGTCTTACCCAAAAGCAAGGCACCTGGGAGGAATTGGTCGAAACAGTTAAAGAGGGACTGGCTGTACCACCCCCAAAATCTGAACGAACCTCCAGCACACTGGAACGTTCAGAAAAACATAAGAAGCCAGCAGCAGAAAAGCATGCTGTTTCAAAACGAAAGCAGTCCTCCAGCACGCCGGAACAATCAGAGAAACGTAAGAAGTCGGCGGCAGAAAAGCATGCTGTTTCGAAACGGAGGCAACCCTCCGATGCGCCGGAACGACCAGAGGAACCTGGAGAACCTGTTGGCACTCCCAACCTGCCTGAAAGACCTAGGAAGTCAGCTCGATTGGTTCGAATACGGGGAAGGTTGGAAAAGATTCAGAAAACTGCGGCCCAACCAATTGAAATCGAGGACGAACCTCCGGAAGTGGAAGGTGAATTACCCGAAGGAAATACTGAGCAATCAGAGGCTGGAACTAACCAGCCAGAAGGAGGAATTGAAGAAGGACACGACCAATCTGAAGGAGAAGAGTCCACCAAGCGAGACAATCAAGAAGAAGAAAACGCACAATCTATGGGTAGCCCGTTGCAAGACCCTCCAGGAGAAGAGGAATTGGCAGCAGTTCTGGCCAATATGAGAGGATACGGCCAAGCCTCCAGTACAGGAGGCGTCCTTGATGGCCCCGCAGAAGAAGAATTACCCGAAGAAAGGCATGCAGAAGAGGCAGGGGAAGAAAACCTGCCTGGCTATGGTAATGAAGCAGAAGACATCAATCCGGGACAATCTGTCCCCAGGACGCCGAAAGATGTTCCAGGAGAGGAAGAAGAAGTAAGATTGAAGGCCAAACCCTCTGCCGAGGCAAGGGAAATTGAAAAATTGAGAGCAGCAGAGGATGCTGGGCACGATAGCCAGACTCCGGCAACAAATAAGAATGTTGAAAGCCAGTCTGAGAATACAAAAAACTGCAAGGAAAAGGAAGAGGACCATGGCAGCAAGAACCCCGAGGGTTAGAGTCCGTTTTGATGGACGAAACCCCATCAGGAGACCTACTGTCGAGGAACAATCTGTTGTTCCAAATGATAATGAGGAACAAGGTGCTGTTCCAATAGAAACTGCTGTTCCATCTGGCCCGGAGGAACGAATGGACATTCCAATGGAACAGCAAGAGGCTCCGGTGGCAGGAAGACCACAGCAACCCTTTGTTCGCATTAAAAAGGAAACGGATAGCAAAGAGGTTCAAACAGAAGCACCTCCCTCGGGTGTAATTCGGGTCCGAAATTCCAAACAACGTAATAAGAAGGTCCAGGTTAAACTTCCAGCTTCTACGGCTGTGTGGAAGAAAGACCCAAAAACCAGAACCTTGCATAAAATGATGAAGGAAGCCCAGCAGGAGGCCGAGCAGTTGCGAGAACAGATGGTCCCCAAGGAAAGATATGAAGAGCTCCAACAGCAACTTCGAAACATCAGTCAGTCTGAGAGCCAGGCCTTTGAAGGATGGCAGAAGGAGCAGGAAAAGGTTGCTAAGGTAACTCGTCGACTAGATAGTGTTGTTAAGCAGATGGACACCCTGTGTTCCTTGTATATTGATGTTTTGACTTGTAGAGCCCCTGCTAAAAATTATGCTTTGTTTTTGCTTGAACGATATTTGAGATTAAAAATAAAAGCTGTTAGGGCAGGAGCACCTATCCATATCAACACTGTTAATGATTTTATAGACTGCTGCAAGCACTATGGAGTTAAAGTTCAAAGGTTGTTATGTGAATTTTACCTGCACAATCTTGTCTTAGACCAGGAAACTGATTTGAATCCTGGCCCTTTCGTTGGCGATATACAATTCCAAGCCTTTATCTCATTTGGGGTGAATCAGTTAAAATGGCTTAAAGCTTACAACATCTTCCAGAGGCAAGAGAATAGTTTAGACCTATGGGTACGAGCTGAACCTAGGGACCCAGCGGCATTATGGAGAGAGCATAGGAGTGTGATGAGGATCCCAGGTGTCATGAAGATATTAGGTCCCATGCATGGAGACTTGATCTGAAATGGTCTGGAGTATTTCCTGACTATTAAAGACCATGCCCTCCATGCTGCAAAGTTTCGCTACCGAACCTCTAACCCAAACATCCAGCTCAGGGAACCCTTTAACTTTGAGAATTTTGAATTGGCTGCCAGTCGATTGAGTCTCTATGGGGAACAGATTCTGCGAGCAGGACCATTCTGGTTGGGGTATCGGTTTCGCAGCCCAATTATTTGGCATCCTGCACCTGGATATCAGGCCCTATATGAGATGCCTGCAGATCAGTTAGATCAGTTCTTTGACCATCTAGTTGCTAATCATGGTTGTCGACCTCTTCGTGAGATCCCTTCTCCGGCCTACTCTCTCACAGCCTTGCATGTCAATTATAACGTTTTCATGAGGACATGAAACAGGGTAAGCAGGGGGGTGTGTGGAGCACTTGGAAGGTATGCTTTTTGACAAACAATCTAGTGGTTTTTCAATAATATTTCTAACCTTTTCTGCATTATGAGTCTAAAGAATATAAGGGTTTTGATAAATTGTGTGAAAATGGACAAACGAAGCTCAATCACTAATAATTGATGTTTTCTATGCAGAAGGACGCGGAAACAGGGAATCATCGAGTAAAAACAAGAAGCGAAGGGAAAGTAACTGCTGTCCCGTCGACAGGGAACCGGATGCGGACAAGATCAAGTAAAATTAGAGCCGAATAGTCCAGGAAAAGAACGCAGGATACTGAGACAGAGAACGCAAGAAAGGAAAGAGAAGAACTGAACGATTAGCGAATCCCTCAGGATCTTCGATCCTGAGGGATCGCTGCTTTAAGCTTATCTTTTGTATCTAGATATCTCCGTCATTTCTGTTATATAAAGGTACCACGCCATCGAGCGTGGGGGACGACTGTTGTTGTAATTACAAGCTTCAGAACAACTTTGATCATTAAGTTTTGTTAAGACCTGATTTTGTATACTTTTGTTAATGCAATCAATATAAAGGACTTGGTGTTCACTTCGTTTCTGCATCTGAAGTAACTTTAAGCAGTGTACCATTGGTAGCCAAGGGCCCAGCTCCGACGGTCACTTGCTGTTGTATCATACGGTGATTTGTGTGGTTTTCTTATTTCTCTTGTTTCAGTAATCTGATATATCTTTTATATGATAGACTATGCTTCCTAATTAATATCTGAATCTGAATAAGTTCTTTAACCCACGTCTCTGTATTACACAAAGTGAATCTATTCGAATTGCATCCATTTCTATAGCAAGATATTGGTATGAATGTTATCATCATTGGACTCATATAAAATAAGTATTTGCGAGGCTTGAAGATAATATCACTTTGTTTAGAAACATAGTCACATCATACATTACTCTCGGATTGCTACAGTAGTCTAGAACGTGTACATACATTTGAGTTTGCTGTTCCATTTGAGTTTGCTCTTCCAATTTATATGATTGACGTTTCCTGTTTATGATAGTTTGCTGTTCCATTTAATTACTGTTGTTCCATTTGATTACTGCTGTTCCATTTGATTACTGCTGTTCCATTTTAGAATTGCTGTTCCATTTTACTTTCGCTAATCTGCCTTTATTGCTTTTGCGTGATAGCAGGCCTAAGGCTGTCGTGAGCCCAACAAGACGCTGCCTAGCTCCCAGACCTATAAGTCCATGCTTTGGTTTTCTTTCTTTATCAGTTTCTAAAGGGAAGGGTTATTGTTTCCGTACCCTTGACTGATCAACTGCTTTGTGTGATTTTATCTTTTAAGTTGGTTTAGTTACAGCTTAGTGTTTGTTTCCTTTCAAGTCATTAGAACGCTATACTACCGAGCATTACTTGGACAAAACAGCCTCGGATTGAGTTACTCCTTGAAAGAACGAAACGATCCCGGATTGACTTAATAATGTGGAATAATTGGTGGTGTGAGAGACCCTAGTTATCGCTCTACAATTTTTACGGTGCTGAAACTACAAAATAGTACTCAATCCACACAAGTGTGTGTTTTTTGTTGGTTCTGGTCATTTTCTTGAATTTGTAGTGTCTAAGGAGGGAATTTGACTCAATCCATTTAAGGTTTAGGAAATCCTTGATTTGCCTTCACCTTCTAATCTACTACAGTTACATAGACTCCAAGGGAAGGCTAAATTTCTGAGGAGGTTCATTCCCAATTATGTTGAAATGGCTAAAGGATTTACTCATTTATTAAAAAAGAGGATAGCCTTCCATTGGGATCAGGTTGCGCAAGACTTCTTTGATGCTATTAATGATACCTTGATTAGATCCTCATTAATGCATTCCCAGAATTATCAAAAAGACTACTTCCTGTATCTTGTAGCTATAGATACAAGCATTGGAATGGTTTTGGTCTAGGAGGAAGATGGGATTGAACATCCAACATATTATTTGAGCCGCAATCTCAATGATATAGAAACTAGGTACTCTTATGTCGAGAAACTAGCTTTGGCAGCTATTCAAGTAGTATAGAGATTTCATCACTATATCCTACTCCGAAAGACCATTGTCATTTCAGATTGCAACATTATGACATATATTTTGTCACATCAATTGCTGGGGGGAAAATTCTCAAAATGGATAGTCATTTTGTAGGACTCTAATATGGAATTCATCAAGTCCAAATCAAAGAAATCTCTATTTTTCATCGAGCTACTTTGCAATCTTCCCTCGAATATCATCGATTCAACATCAGAACCATCAATTCTAGACAAGTCTCTGTTCGTGATTTTGTCATCTGGTGCGTGGTATGGAGAAATACTGATTTATCTCCAAACCCAAAATTTCTGGTTTGATACCTCTCACTCGCAACAATGATGTATCCGATACCAAGCAAAATATTATTTGATGGTTGGCAACACTATTTATCGTCGTGGTATCGATACGATTTTAGGAAGGTGCCTCACTCATGATGTAGCCGAGAAAGTTTTGAATGATTGCCATTCAGGTGCTTGTGGTAGATGTTATGCTCCTATACCAATAGGGATCATATTTCATGATTGACTTGATGAGCTATGAATATGTTCATACCTTTCCTTGTTGTAAAGGTTTCCCGTATTGTCAAAAAATCAAAAAATTTAAAAAATGTAAAGAGGGTATACCCTAAAAGAAAAATAAAATGGTGAAAAGAATAAAATGGTCAAAAAATGAGAAGAAATGAACCCCCCCAAAAAAGAAAAAAAAGACCAGGAAAGTGTGCAAGTCTAAATGCCACTACATTTTCATTTTTTGTAAAAAACAATTGTGTGCAGCTTGTCACTTATGCCACAATTCATGAATAGTCAAATAGTTTAAGTTTGACTAGTTCATATTTTCAATTTCTTGTTGTAGAAGTAGAGAATAATATCTGACCAAATGCTGTAACCTTGGCAGATAAGTAGTTAGGTAGAGTGAACAAAAGGAGCTCAACAATTTAATTTGAGCCCTTAACAATTTAATCTAAGCCCTTAGATGAAATAAGGCTAGACTTAGATAGATATCTCCATGTAAAGAAAAGAAAGTGTAATAAGGGTTTGCCAGTTTAAGTGCACCCTAATAAAGAAAAAAATTGTCAGGCTAAAGTAGGCAGGGTTGGTAGATGATTTTGAAGAATTACTTGTGATGGATAATGTTTCTAGATGTGTTAATTTTCACTTTTATCACAAGTGCAAGACAGATATTACACTTGATGTAGTTCAAGCAAGACAAGGTCAAATAATTAACTTCCCTTCACATTTTTCCCTAAAGATTTCACTAATTCCCCCTAAAGTATTAAGGTCTTTGAAAATTAAAGGGGCTCAGAGCATTTCTCTGACCTCTGAAGGGACTAGACCCTCGGCTCAATAATCCAAAAGCCTAAGTACTTGAAATTATCATTCATTCACTTCCATAAGTCTTTTCCTAAGAAAAATTCTATTTTACTTAGGAAAAATACACAATATTATATAAAATCCCCTTCTCACTTAAGCCTAAGTTAAATATTCATTCTAAATGTTTTATTTAGTGCTTATTTACATTTTATGTCATATTAACTTCTAAACATGTATTATATAAATCTCGCCCTATTTTACTCTTTCCCGTATTATTGAATTATATATTAAAATCCCTGAATTGTTATATACCCCACCCCGATTAATTATAACCATAAACACAGTTAAAAAGGGACTAATGGATTAATTTGAGATTCATTAATAACCTAATCTCCCCACTCCAAAAAATGGGATTGATTAACCCCTAAGGTTAATTAAGAACCTCCCCACCATTCACAATCACCCCAATATGATTTATTAACGTGTTAATTAAATCAAGCCCGCCGCAGTTAAAGTTCCGCCGTACCTTGCTTCTCGTCCACCATTCGATCCCATCCCCATCATCCAATGATCGTCGCTGATATCACTTCCCCCTTGGTGACTGCGCTTTAACGCACGATCACCAGGCGTTTTTCCTCTCGTACCTCTGCCATGCGTCGTGCAATCAATGGGATAACTGGCTCCCGGTCGAATACCACCTGATCCCAAAAGCGGTGCAATCCCATACCACTTACCCTCTCCATAAACGACAAAACATCACTTCTCCGCTTGCGTCATCTGCCTGATAATCCAAAGAACCCTGCCAACCTTGACTTTGTTAAATAAAATGAACAAAACATCATTTTCACTGTTACATGCTGCGACCCGTGCTCCCATGCAAAACAACATCCAAGTCAAGCTGTTTGAGCTTTCAAACCACCACCTGGTTAAGAAACTTACAGCGATGCAGCCCAGAACCTGTTGTCCTTCTTGTCTTTGCAATGTTCACTTCCTCGATACAGGTATTTATCTAAATTCCGCCAAAACCCTACAAATTTTAGTTTCACACTGTAAATTCCACAGAGTAAAGCCAAATTCAGTTCTAATTCAGTCTGTTATTTGCCATATAAGTTCCCACACCGACTGTTTTTCCTATATTTTCACAGAAAACCCAAATTCCTTTCTGAATCCACAAGAACCAGAAATGGAAACCCCAGTTGTTTTGAATGTCGCACCAATAATTGCCCCTCATAAGGGCGAAGAGTATCTGCCTCTTGTAGATAAATATTTCCAAATAAAGGACTTATCCACTGATTAGAATCACCTTAAGGCCTTTTTCCAAGCCAGAGACAACTATCTAAATGGCTCAGACATCCTGGGACTATGGGAATCCAACCTTCCCAGATATTTTCTTCCCTCAGTCCATGTTTTCCCTGATATAATTCATCAATGTTGTGCCAATTATGATCCTTACCAAAGGGATGTTATGTCCCCAAGTCAACAAGTCTTATTCCCCATAACAGCTGCATCCATCATTGAAATGTTGCAATTTTCCACTGGTCAAGCTCTCACTCCTCTTTCCATGGGATATTTACTTGAGAAAGCCACTGAATTACCACAATCAGAACTCATTCACCTCTATCAAACCTTCATGTTAGAAAAGCATCAGCACAAAGGCCCACCCGCTTATGGACAGACATTCTTCACAGATATGGGAAGGCTTATAGTCGATATGATATCTTTAGTTATGGGATTTAAGACTAGTGAATGCGTTGATGAGGTCACCCTAGTGTTATTGTCAATTTTTACTCCTAGACAAAAGTTGTTCATGAAGCCTAACCTGAACTTGTTCTTTTACCAGAACATTTGGATCTTGAGGTGGAACAATCAGAAGTTGTTACCTTACTGGAAAAATATTGACCGATAGATCCTCAGACATCTGTAACTATTGAGACGTCCTCTTTTACCTCAGCGAAAATCAGAAATCTTTTATGGACCAGACCGCGAAATTCTTCCACTTGGTTTGATTTTAATAGAGGAGGAACTTGAGGTATAATCACCCAGAACTCCATTCCATTTTGGAACTTAATTGCATCTGTATCCTTATACTCCTCATTTCATTGCTCATTTTGATCTTGATTACTTTCAGACACCTGTTGATTCGCTAGGAAACTTATTTGGACATTTGACTATGGTAGAGTCAACATTCTAGACCGTACCCTCTACTACCTCTACGACATAATCTTCTATCATAACCTCTTCGATGTTTACTACCACACTTGAGTCACACTTGTATGTTGTTCCATCCATCCCATCAGATTACCAATCTTTATCGGGAACCCACTCAAGTTTTGCTTCTAGCCCTTGGTCTTCACCAATGTCCTCTACTGGAATTTTATCTAGTTCCTCATTTACGGGTACCGAACAGCTGGACCCATCAAGTTCACATCAAGATGGTTCATTTGGTTACCATCTTATGTATTTTCTCAACACTCAACTACCCCCATACAGAGAAAAATATGCATATTCTCCTTATCCTCCATATTCTCGGGGGCAACCATCTGTCGGTATGCCGTCATCTTTAGGTAAACCTAGGATGACTATATGTTAGTGGCAGCCAACCATGCCTGTTCAACCTAGTCTTGTGTATCCATCACAACCTATGCAATCTGTCTCATCCATTCCTACAACATCTGTTGTTACAACTCTGCCACAGTCACAAGCCCAAATTGTTGTATCGCAACTTGTGCAAGCTAGCCCTTCAACCTCAGACCCCCAAGTTTCAGGTATATAGATCTAGCCTTCTCAAGCGGTTTTGCAACAATCACTTGTGTCTAGAGTCCAACAACTTCAAGCTAGTTTACCTTTTAATGGAATGACTCAGACTTACATTGGTTTAGTGTATGCACAACCTGGTCAACCTTACATTGGTGGGCAACAACAACCATTAAATCAACAATCGTTGTATCAATAACAACAACAGTTGATTCAACAGCCTTGGCAGCCCCAATATCAACATCAACAATTCCAGTAATACTAACCTCAACATGGACTTGGCCAACAAGCTCATGCCGGGTTTGGTCAACAACAAGTTTATCTAGGGCCTAGTCAACAAGCCTATGCTGGGTTTGGACAACAACAAATTTAACCTGGTGCACAAGAACAACAACAACCTTAAACCGGATTTGCTCAAAAACTTACCCATATGAAGGTTACTAGCAGCAGATGCCTTATGCTGGTATGCAAAGGCCCATTGCCCAGGAAATTCCATCTTACCATGGATATTCTCAACCTGACCACAATAGACAATTGCCTTTCATTGTGACACTTGAGTTACCAGATCTAAATCGGCTCACCAATGACCCAATTCTTTATGCACCTTAGTGGCCGGTGATTCCTCATAAGTTACCTTTCAATATTCCGAAATTGAATGGAAATCCTTTAGAAGACCCATCCAACCATGTCATGACTTTTTATTTAAGGTGTTTATCAATCTCCTTGAATGATGATTCTGTTAGACTTTGTATTTTCCAGAGAAAGCTTATTGTCCCGGCTGCAAAGTGGTACATCAAATTACCACGAGCTTCTTTCGATAACTTCAATGGTTTAGCTACCATGTTTTTAACCCACTTCTAGTAACCCATATGATATGAGACTGGAATGGAACTATTAACCAACTTTAAAGAGACTACTGCTACTCATATCTTTGATAATATTCATGAGTGGCGTCATCGTCGTCACATGGTTAGAAATTTCCTTCCCGATCAACTTCTGGTTGAGTGGTTTATAAAATCCTTGTTTCCATCTATCGTTGAGGATGTGGCAAAAGGTGGAGTTGTCACATAAGAGAAAGTAATTGCTCTTGCCCAATATTTGGACTTGATTTGTACACAGTCTAGCACACTCTATGACAAGATTCCAAATGCACCCGGACCAACTTTCATTGTTCCTCCTCCACCATCGAGTAAGGACTCTCATGCTGGTGACGGTGTGATTTTTTCTTCGAGCACACAAACGACAGGTAGACCATCTTGTCAAACACTTTCCATTACCAATCAAACTACAAATGCACCTGATAACACTCTTACTTCTGAAATCAATGTCATGTCATTTGACAAAGGCAAGAATGAAAAGAAACTAGGAGGTAAGAAAAAGGGGGAAAACAAGAAGAAACAAAATAACTCCCCTTAATAGAATCATCTGATTCCTCTTCTTTGGCTAGGAAACCTCGTTACTTGTGTTTGATCTGTAACGATGATCATTTTACGCGAGATTGTCTGCACTGCTCTGAAGTCTCAAAGCTTCTGAAGACTTGTAATACATCCGCGGTATTGACTAATCATTTTCCAAAACTAGAGACAAATATGGTTGCTACAGACCAAGCTTCCACTTCCCAAGTGATTATGCTATCCGCCTATAAGAAAAAAGACAATGTTTTGGTGTCAGCATGAAGTAAATATTATGAAAATCGATTGTCGTTGTCGAATAACCAGGCTGATCGACCTAAGCCTTCGACTACAACCTCAAATGATCCTATTCCGCCACCTATTACACTAGAGTTAACAATAAGATTGCCTAAGGGAGTGTACACAAATCGATATTTAACCCTCGAGCTCGAGCTGCACAAAATTATAATATAGTCAAAGATCTGGCTCAGTCACCTTCTTCTATGTCTACGCTCGAGGTACTTTAGAACTGTCCCTCCCAAAGTTAGGCTTTGTTGCTAGCAATTGGTGGAATCGATGCAAGTGATTCCAATATTGTGGTTTTCAACCATGTGGGTTACATGCCACAGTTACCAGCACAATTAGCATTTCTGATTCAAGTAAATGCCTTGAGTAAACTTGTTCATCGAACCATTATTGACAAGGAGGCATCTACTTGTAGAATGTCTATGAGTTGCTGGAAAACACTTGGCAAACCGCCTTTGTCATGTTCACCAACACCATTAAAAGCTTTTGACGGTCGCACATATACACCTTATGGAATATTGAGTACTCGACAAATCGAACTAGGAGGAAAAATGATAACGGTTGAAGTTGAGGTAGTTGACAGACCCCTTGACGACAACATTTTACTAGGAATATCATGGGTTTATGCCATGGTTGTTGTGGTTTCAACATACTTTCGTATGATTTCATTTCCTCATAAAGGTGGAATCACAGTTACCGACCAACTCACATTTTTTACCTCTAGTTCATAGGTTACTGGAAGCATTCCGTTGGTACACGGAACCCCGCTGTCTCTACGAAACATAGGTGTAGGTCTCTTTAAAGACTCTTCCCTAATGGGTACTTTTTCACTACCACCACCATCAAATTTGGTGGAAGTGGCAAAAGTTAAGACTTGCAACATGATATCTTCCACTTCATCTGACTTAAGGAGGATTACCAATAGTTTTGAAGTTGATAGTAATAATGAAATCATGCTGCGAAGCCTATTGAACTTGCATAGCAATCAATTTTTTCTGGCTTGTGTGGCGAACCCAAATCCATTTTTGTCAATTGTATCGGTAGATCATTCATTAGAATTTGGTACTTCTTTCGATCCTTTTTCACATATATTTTCTACTGATGAAGGAAGCGTCCAATCAATGATGATGGAAGGAGAACCATGGGAGGATTATCATCATCGTTCCCATCTTCCAGATTACATCGAAGATTATTGAAATGAACTTAATCAACCTTCAGTTGTTGATTTCCTTTCAAATTATATTTTCATATATACAATAGATTCTGAGCGAAACTTGTCAAATATTGAAGAAACCATTTCTGTAAATATTTCTACCATACCTAATGTTGTAGAAAACATTCATGTTGGCAAATCTTGTTCTCCATCAGAACTTGATATTTACCATTCTCTCTTTCATGAATTTCTAGATATATTTGCATGGTCATACGAGGAGATTCCAGGTATAGACTCTAGTATAGTTGAACTTGAAATCGAAATGTATCCTGATGTCAAACTAGTACGACAGTGCCTTCGATCTATTCCTCCAAAAAAGGCTGTTGCCACTAAGGCAGAAGTTGAAAAAATTTTGCATGTTGGTTTCATTTACCCTGTTCCTCTTACTGATTGGGTTTCCAATATTGTTCCTGTCATGAAGAAACAAGGGACAATACGAGTGTGCGTCAATTATAGGGATGTTATTCCAGCTTGTCCAAAAGAAAACTATCCTACTCCCTTTATCGACTAGATTATTGATGAATGTGCCAGATGAAAAATATTCTCGTTTATGGATGGCTTTTCCAACTACAATCAAATCAATATCCACCCACAAGACCAATCTAAAACTACTTTTATTTGTCCATGGGGCACATTCGCTTATCGGAAACTCCCATTTAGTTTGAAGAAGGCAGGGTCCACATCTCAGAGGGAAATGAATTATGCCTTCCATGACATCAAACATATTGTTCAACCTTACCTTGATGATTTACTTGCTCATTCACAAAAGCGGTCTAATCAACCACAGCATTTGAGAGCTATATTTTTACGATGCTGAAACTACAAAATTGTACTCAATCCACACAAGTGTGTGTTTTTTGTTGGTTCTGGTCATTTTCTTGAATTCGTAGTGTCTAAGGAGGGAATTTGACTCGATCCATTTAAGGTTTAGGAAATCCTTGATTTTCCTTCACCTTCTAATCTACTACAGTTACATAGACTCCAAGGGAAGGCTAAATTTCTGAGGAGGTTCATTCCCAATTATGTTGAAATGGCTAAAGGATTTACTCATTTATTAAAAAAGAGGATACCCTTCCATTGGGATTAGGTTGCGCAAGATTTCTTTGATGCTCTTAATGATACCTTTATTAGATCCTCATTAATGCATTCCCAGAATTATCAAAAAGACTACTTCCTGTATCTTGTCGCTATAGATACAAGCATTGGAATGGTTTTGGTCCAGGAGGAAGATGGGATTGAACATCCAACATATTATTTGAGCCGCAATCTCAATGATATAGAAATTAGGTACTCTTATGTCGAGAAACTAGCTTTGGCAGCTATTCAAGTAGTATAGAGATTTCATCACTATATCCTAGTCCGAAAGACCATTGTCATTTCAGATTGCAACACTATGACATATATTTTGTCACGTCAATTGCTGGGGGGAAAATACTCAAAATGGATAGTCATTTTGTAGGACTCTAATATGGAATTCATCAAGTCCAAGTCAAAGAAATCTCTATTTTTCGTCGAGCTACTTTGCGATCTTCCCTCGAATATCATCGATTCAACATCAGAACCATCAATTCTGGACAAGTCTCTATTCGTGATTTTGTCATTTGGTGCGTGGTATGGAGATATACTGATTTATCTCCAAACCCAAAATTTCCGGTTTGATACCTCTCACTCGCAACAACGATGTATCCGATACCAAGCCAAATATTATTTGATGGTTGGCAACACTATTTATCATCGTGGTATCGATACAATTTTAGGAAGGTGCCTCACTCATGATGTAGCCGAGAAAGTTTTGAATGATTGCCATTCAGGTGCTTGTGGTGGATGTTATGCTCCTATACCAATAGGGGTCATATTTCATGATTGACTTGATGAGCTATGAATATGTTCATACCTTTCCTTGTTGTAAAGGTTTTCCGTAAATTCAAAAAATCAAAAAATTTAAAAAATGTAAAGAGGGTATACCCTAAAAGAAAAACAAAAGGGTGAATAGAATAAAATGGTCAAAAAATGAGAAGAAATCAACCCCCCAAAAAAAGAAAAAAAAGACCAGGAAAGTGTGCAAGTCTAAATGCCACTGCATTTTCATTTTTTATAAAAAACAATTGTGTGCAGCTTGTCACTTATGCCACAATTCATGAATAGTCAAATAGTTTAAGTTTGACTAGTTCATATTTTCAATTTCATGTTGTAGAAGTAGAGAATAATATCTGACCAAACAGTGTAATCTTGGCAGATAGGTAGTTAGGTAGAGTGAATAAAAGGAGCTCACCAATTTAATCTGAGCCCTTAACAATTTAATCTAAGCCCTTAGATGAAATAAGGCTAGACTTAGATAGATATCTCCATGTAAAGAAAAGAAAGTGTGATAAGGGTTTGCCAGTTTAAGTGCACCCTAATAAAGAAAAAAATTGTCAGGCTAAAGTAGGCTGGGTTGGTAGATGATGTTGAAGAATTACTTGTGATGGATAATGCTTCTAAATGTGTTAATTTTCACTTTTATCACAAGTGCAAGACAGATATTACACTTGGTGTAGTTCAAGCAAGACAAGGTCAAATAATTAACTTCCCTTCACATTTTTCCCTAAAGATTTCACTAATTCCCCCTAAAGTATTAAGGTCTTTGAAAATTAAAGGGGCTCAGAGCATTTCTCTGATCTCTGAAGGGACCGGACCCTCAGCCCAATAATTTAAAAGCCTAAGTACTTGAAATTATCATTCATTCACTTCCATAAGTCTTTTCCTAAGAAAAATTCTATTTTACTTAGGAAAAATACACAATATTATATAAAATCCCATTCTCACTTAAGCCTAAGTTAAATATTCATTCTAAATGTTTTATTTAGTGCTTATTTACATTTTATGTCATATTAACTTCTAAACATGTATTATATAAATCTCGCCCTACTTTACCCTTTCCCATATTATTTAATTATATATTAAATTCCCTGAATTGTTATATACCCCACCCCGATTAATTATAACCATAAACACAGTCAAAAAGGGATGAATGGATTAATCTGAGATTCGTTAATAACCTAATCTACCCGCTCTGAAAAATGGGATTGATTAACCCCTAAGGTTAATTAAGAACCTCCCCACCATTCACAATCACCCCAATATGATTTATTAACATGTTAATTAAATCGGGCCCGCCGCAGTTAAAGTTCCATCGTACCTTGCTTCTCGTCCACCGTTCAATCCTGTCCCCATCATCCAATGATCGTCGCTGATATCACTTCCCCCTTGGTGACTGCGCTTTAACGCACGATCACCAGGCATTTTTCGTCTCGTACCTCTGCCATGTGTCGTGCAATCAATGGGATCGCTGGCTCCCGGTTGAATACCACCTGATCCCAAAAGCGGTGCAATCCCATACCACTTACCCCTCTCCATAAATGATAAAACATCACTTCTCCACTTGCGTCATCCACCTGATAACCCAAAGAAGCCCGCCAACCTTGACTTTGTTAAATAAAACAATCAAAACATCATTTTCACTGTTACATGCTGCGACCTGTGCTCCCATGCAAAACAACGTCCAAGTCAAACTGTTTGAGCTTTCAAACCACCACCTGGTTAACAAACTTACAGTGACACAGCCCAGAACCTGTTGTCCTTCTTGTCTTTGCAATGTTCACTTCCTCGATACAGGTATTTATCTAAATTCCGCCAAAACCCTGCAAATTTTAGTTTCACACTATAAATTCCACAAAGTAAAGCCAAATTCAGTTCTAATTCAATCTGTTATTTGCCATATAAGTTCCCACACCGGCTGTTTTGCCTATATTTTCACAGAAAACCCAAATTCCTTTCTGAATCCACAAGAACCAGAAATGGAAACCCCAGTTGTTTTGAATGTCGCACCAATCAATGCCCCTCATAAGGGCGAAGAGTATCTTCCTCTTGTAGATAAATATTTCCAAATAAAGGACTTATCCACTGATTAGAATCACCTTAAGGCCTTTTTTCAAGCCAGAGACAACTATCTAAATGGCTTAGACATCCTGGGACTATGGGAATCCAACCTTCCCAGATAATTTCTTCCCTCAGTCCATG